>CM056831.1:23999855-24157355 GCA_029853015.1 Chelidonichthys spinosus
AAGTGAGCTTCAATAGGAGCACTGTTCCAAATGAACTGTTGGCTCTCATGAATGCAGAATAATTATTAGGTCAATGCAAACAGCTGATGCTACATATTACAGTTTTCCAGACATTAGTGTTACGCGTAAAGGGAAAGTCTGTGTAACAAAAACATCTATTCAATTCATCGGTCTATACAGTCATTTACACAAGCTCAGAAGAAACAATGGACATAATCTCCAGGATACTGATACGGTGCACCAGAGAAATGTTAGAGCAGACTGGCTCACTGGCTGAACTGCTCCGACAGGTCACTCGGCTAGTCCCAGTCCCGTAAAGCAATAGGATTTACACCGTGATGTGCTTAAGTCTTGCTCTTATTCCAAAGGCTGGCTGAACGTTTAGGAGTGTTTATAGAAATAGGGGGGGGGGGGGGCTAAGTTAGTAGAAATGCTCAAGTCCCCCGGGGGAAGATATTCATCTGTTTACATTTCTCCCACAATAGGATCTGACATGTTTTCATCGGAGCCAGATCTGGCAACCGGAAACATGGTCCTGAGCCAAATTTCCATGAGCGCAAGAGCCCTCCTCCTCCTCCCTGCAGTGTCTAAAAGTTGTGTCAGCCTAGCAGAAGCCTGAACTGGAAGCCATTGTTTAGATTAGTTACATTACAGTCTACAATCCCTGAAACAAAGTGGTTTCAAACAAGGCTAAAATCTGTGACTTGGACAGCATTATAGAAATATAGTGATACCACGGGAGCTGGTGATGTAAATAGCATGCCAAACAGTATAAGAATACTATAAACTGACTATTGAGCAACACAAACCTAGATGATTCTGGGGGGCCACACCTGGAAGGGTCCACAATGGACTCACTTATAACAGGAGGTAGTAGGTATATCATTGTAGAGGGTCTGGGAGACCACTGCAGTTAGGCATGGGACAACATGATTTTACGGTTATACATAACTGTGATTCAGTATACTATCTCTGACAATCATCAAAATATGATTCAAACTCCTAAAAATGGTACTAAAACACACTGGAATCACTTTACATTTTGTTAAACAAATATTTTTATTGCGTCAACGATAAGACGTTGTACATCTTTTCTTTTTTTAGTGAACATCCTTTTTAGGTAAAAAACAGTCTAATAATCTAAGGTCTCCCTGCATAAATAGCAGCATTTTCAAGTCACTCATGTTGATATTTGAGATAATCCCTCAAGTGGCAGTGGTGCAAACATACCCAAATACAGAATGACATGATGTTAATGATGTTGGGGGAGGAAATAATAAATGAAGAAAAACTTAGATTAGTTCAACACAAACATGCTGTTACACCAAAAGGACAAGACTTCTTACTACAGTAAAATAGTGGCACTTAGTTCAATCGTTTCATTATGAATTGTGACCACTCTTTGTTCTGATTAAGTTATATATACACTTGTGTGTGTTTTATATATGCACAATAAATATTTTTTAAACACGTCACATACAGGTTCAAGTTGTCCCAGAGGTCGTAGGCACTAGATTTTGTCTCCCAGTACAGTATTTGGTCACTATTCCAACATGTTTTCTAAGCTGACCCATTTGGGAGTCACGGCTTCTGAAGGGGTCACACATTTCAGCGCCACACCGGTGTCACGACCAGTCCACTCGGACGGGGAGCGGGTCACGTGATGCGTGAAACATCCCACCGGTGAAAATAACACCAAAACTAGAGAGCGACTTTGTCTCCTTGTGTTTTTTTTCTTTTCTTCCTTTCTATCAGAAAGGACGCGCAATTATTTAACACGTCACTGATAGCCGCCACACAAACTGACTCACTCGGATCCTGTGACGTTAGCTACACGACAGTTTAAAGTAGCATGTCATTTAAACTCAACAGGTTAGCAAACAAACCCCGACAGAAGTATGCTAGCAGCGGAGCAGACTCGCCCCCGCTCCTCCGGTTAATTATTTCTCTTAAGGGCTTTAAGTGTAATCCTGCCGGCAGCGCCGCGGCGAAGTTTTAACGTGACTCCATTATTACCAGGGCTACTTACGTTGTCGAAGAGTGAGCCGACGTTTGCGGTGACGAGCAGCACCTCTGCGTGTGTTTCCATGTTAACGAGCCGCCGTCGCGAGGAGCAGTCTCTAACTGGCGGCGCGCGTGCGGACGACCCAGAAGCAGATACTTCTCCTTCTTCTTCTTCGTCTTTGGTTGGCTGAGAAAAGAGGCTTAAAAACGCCGGATCTAGCAACGCCGTGAACACACCGGCATGTTGCTTCTGGTCCAACTTGTTTGTGTTTTTTTGTGGGGGTTGGCGGGTTTCAGGTCGTCATCATCACGGCAGCGTTATCCATCCCCTGAGTGTACGTTACGTTTAGTAGCCTAGCGTGCGTGTTGTTTTCCTTCTCCTTCCGCCTCCTCTCGGTTAATTGGACTAGTAGCTTCTTAGCTCGGACGGCGCATCTGCTGCTGCCTCGGACAGACGCTCGGATAAGCAGGCAGTTTTACAGCCGAGGTTCATGAACTCCGCCCATCCACAAGTTTATCACGGCCATCACTCCGCGAGTGTAACCTCCGCGGATAATCTCATTACCATGGAGACCGGCGCGTTCAGCCCGCATCGCAAAAAAAAAAAAAAAAAACTCATCTTAACCCACAACCTAAACCTCCCACTAATAAAAATAGTATTCTACTGTAATAATAATGAGATATACAAGATACCTGAGGACATAAAAAAAAATACCTGAAATGACTCAACTCACCACTCAACATACCACAGGCTCATTCTGTTTTAGTCTCAACAGGAAGTTACAGTCATTTTCTTTCTGAGCGTCTTCAATGAAATATCCTTTTCACTGGAAGACAGTTTGCTTTCACTTTACTTTAAGTATTCCCCTCCTACGCTGTTTTACAACATTAAATAAATTCCCACACACACACAAATAAATTTAATAACAGGAATCTTATCTGTATTTGTGACGTAGGTCGTGCTCATCAGTAACCACAGCTATTACCTTCACATTGCAAATGCACAGCCAAGAAATACCACTCTTGTGGAAGTACAGTCATTCTAAACTAAAAGTACAGCAGGTACTTTTGTTCAAACAGATTCTGATGAAAGTAAAAGTACGTGTGTGCAAACTGGTGAAAGTAGAAGTCAACTTCTTTACTTGAGTAAAAGTGGAAAAAGTACAGGCTGTGAAATTTACTCGTGTATAAAGTATCACTTAGAAGTACAAAAAATGTAAAAGTATCCCTATGAACCTTTTTTTTTTGCAAGGCTGAGTCTCACCTCATTAAAAAGGAATACAATAATAAATATTTCCCCTCACATGCATTGAAACTAAAGTAACAAGCCTGTTCTTAAAGATATTTGACAGATATTTGTTTAAGTAGGAAGTAAAAGTAAAAAGTTGTCGGAAAAATAAATACACTGAAAATTCCACTTAAGTACAGTAAGGAAGTATTTGTACTTCGTCACTTCCCACCTCTGCACTCTTGTGTAAAGCCATCGGGGGTTGAGTCATGTTCTCTAGACCAGCCCGCCTCCTACACCTTGCAGGATCACAACAGTAAAGTTACCACAGTACTTTTACCGGTTTGTGCACCGAGCTGTAAACGTCCTATTTGGACCCGCTGGATCGGTGCCACCCAGCAGTCAAAGAGTTTGCTGGGGGCCCAAACTCCAGCTCTCCATAGTGCTGCTAGTAAGCCGTTCAACCATGGCGTGGTTTTCACAGTCAAACCTTTTGAGCTCCTCTCCCTGCTTCCTCTTAATCCTCCCCTGAGCACTGTGTGCTTTATTCTCCCATGTCAACAGATCCATTGGAAACTACTGCGACGGAGATGCAAAAGGAACGCTGCCATGTCCATCACCGGTTTGCAAACAACAAAGTGCCTCCTGAAAGGACGGAGGCACTTTATTGCAGCCAGGAGCAGAGCTCTGGGGTTCTGGATAAAGCCGCCACAAAAGAATCCGCAGCATACACCCAGAGAGGAAAGAGTTCTTATTTAGCCTGGACCCTGAGTACATTGTACGCTAGGGAATTAATACAAAGTATAAAATGTTCAAAATAAAGCTTTCAATCCTCATGCCAGACTCTGTTGTAGCAGCTTGGAGCCCCGTTGGACAATAAATCAGACAGGAAATGATACCAGAGAATCGTGGCTCGCCAAGAATAGCACAGAAAAGCAACAACTCATTAAGGCAGAACTGTTTGTAGCAAAAACATTCGATTCTAATATCAAATAAACTGCGGAAAACTGTTTCGGGGAAATATTTGGCGGTAAAAAGAAAGGGGAGTGAGATAAGAGGATGAGAATGGAAGTGGTTGAAAACTGCAGAACGGAAAATATTTAGTAACAATTTAAATCTGTTCACCTGAATCTTTGAAGGTCAATAGTGTAGTGTATGTCTTTTTTTTTTTTAAATGATCAATTTCTTTGAACACATCTGTAAACTTATACATAGACGTATACTTTATATATATATATATATATATATATATATATATATATACTGATCTAAAATATTGTACATATTCACCTGAAACCATGTTACGGGACATCGGGTTTCAAATGCTTCTGTATGGTTAAAACCCCGCCTGCATCAGAGGAAAGCACAAAAACCCCACAAAGTCAAAAGGTAAACACATTCTTGAACATTTATTTTGATGAACAGATTTGACACGATCTAACTGACCGTCCCTGATTAACGATAAACTAGAGGGTCCAGGGGGTCGGTGAGGGAAAACCTCCAGCTGAACATGGAGTCCAAGCTGGGGCTACGCTCTCCTTGAAACCTCCTTGGAAACGCTGCCAAACGGGACAGAGCTCACTGATGATTGGGGGGGGGGGGCAGACAATAGCTTTTAGAGTTCACTTAAAATAAATCAGGCAACATGGTCACTGCACAAGGAGCAATGTAGAACATAGTGGCTGCCATGGGCCGTAAAAAGGGGCGACAGTGAGAGCACCCCGAATACATTCTTAATGAATGCACTTAAAAACCCTTTTACTCCAGTTAATGCTGGACCACGGAGGAGCATCTGCTTCAGTCCATAAACCTCCACCATAGGAACTGTGGGCGCACGGTTTCCATTTCATAATGTGAACATTTACACATTCCATGGAAGAAACACAGACAACATGTAAAGAGCTCATCTGCAATGTAACTCCTATGGTGACCACATATGTCGATACAAGTCAATGTAATACACAAAAGCTTAAAATACAAGTGTATTTTTTTTTTTTTTTTCGTTCTTGGAAAAAAAGCTCATAAAAATATCTGAAATGTAACAAAATCTGGCACTGTGCCTCAAATTATGGGCAGAGGTCCAGTCATGCAAAACCACCAAATCAGTCATAGCTTTTAGCTTTAGAACAAACTAGTTCTCATCTACAACAACGCTCTTCTATGTCCCATGTATAATCAGCTCTGTAACATTAACAGTGTGATACAAACTGTGACAGTAAAATGAAAATGCTGACACTACCAAACAAAGACAAGAACTCAATGATAGATAATAATACAATTTCCCCCCTCAAAAGACTGCCAACAAGGAAGATAATGCTCCTTTTCTGTGTGCACCTTATATTCATTCTAATGCAAGCAGGGCTTCGGTCAGGCTGTCCCAACGACGGGCAGCAGACTCTGAATGACCCGTAACGACGACGCAAACTGAACATGCCTGGCTGAGGCTGCGGCCGAGGAAGCCAAATGGACTACTGTTGACACCAGAGAGGGAAGTTTCCGGTCCAGGAGCCCCTATAGAGAGGGAGCCCCGCTGACTGCCTATTTAGTCCAGAGGTGCCCCAAGTAGGTCTCTGAGCCAGTCCAAATCCACACAGGGTCTTCAGGAGCGACTGCGGTCCTCTTGGGTGCCCACCAGCATTTTGCTGTACAGCTTCTGCTGCTCTTCTTTAAAGGTTTCTTTTACCTTTCCTCGCTTCAATCCTCCGTCCCTACAAAAGAGGTTGTAATCAGTGACGACAATCACGTTGTGGTAATGTAGTTGACATTTATGCACGTCAGCCACATTTCAATCAAAGATTCGGTTCTGCCAAAGCAATGAAATGCAGACCAAATACGCTCCATAACTTTGCCGTTTATGATGCTGCAACAGACTTGATATGAGTGGACTAGATAAAGAAAACACACCCTATCCACTGCAATACAATACTTATCTTCTAAATTTTTATCCCCATTGTGTCAAAGAGATGTTAAATTCATCTGTGACACTGATGGAGTTACACTGAACAGCATACCCCATCATTACCACAGAAAAAGCACAGGAGGAAGCTGCAATGCTAACAATAAAATGGTGGTTGCATTAACTTTTAATGAAAAGGTGTCAAAGGAAAGAAATCATGAGCTGCATATTTTCTACTGCAGCAACCATTTTTAAAAAGCCAAAAGTCAAGTCTGTATAGTCAACAAGATGTGGTATTTTCCCGTTGACTGGATGGCATACACGAATACAGGCTTTTTTAAAATATTATAGATTACACCTGTGCTCTTTCTGCCACAAACTGTGTTCAATGGTCCGAGGGTTTTAGAAACCATTGAGCTGAATGGGTGTTCTCTTACCACAGGAGGTCCACCAGTCCACCTTGCCTGGCTATGGCTGCCTTTACACGATTAGCAAACTGTACAGCATCCTCATCCGCCTGTTGGAGAAGATGAGAATAAATGAAATATCACAACTAACAAATAAATAAGCAAAGCTATTATCAACTGTAAAAGCAAATCTGGTTGAATTGTGAGAGTTGAATGCAACAAAACAATAAGCTCCTCTAACGTGTGGATTGTTTCAGAAAAAGATAATCAGTTGGACCGTGGCGTCTCACCTCTCTAGACATGGGAGGAAGGTACCACACGCTGCAGACGATGGCCCAGCTGCTCATCATACGTAACAGGTAGTTGACCATTCCAAACTTGCTGCTGTTCCAGAAGGCGTCTCCAAATCGGGGGTCATACTGTGAGGATGCAACACACCAGAATGAATAATCAATACAAGTATTCTTTTTGAACTAATGGTAAAAAAAATGAGACGTGGCTGGTAAACGTTAAAAAAGGGCTCACCTTAATGGCCACAGGGTAGACTGTGGCACCGATCTCAAAACTGCCCTTCTTAAACATCATAACGGATGTGTTGTTAATGCAGGTACCTGGGGATGGAGAGTATTTATGAAAAATAAATAAATGAAGACTTATGGGGATGATTATGAAGTCGGTATGAGATCATTGAACAAACTCACCTTCTGGGAAAATGAGAATGGGCAGTTTAGATTTATCTTCGACATGGTCACTCAATCTGCAATACAAGGTGTAGGTAGGTAAACACTAAAAAATATAAAAATCTGAATTTACAAAAAAAAAACAGCATTTCAACACGGGGGAAACAAGGGTTGTAATGCTACCTTTTGGCCACTAGATGTCTGTCTTTGACTTCTGAGCGTTCAAACCAAATGTGCGGGCAGGCCTTCACCATGGATCTCTGAATGACCCCCATCAAGCCACCGTGGATTTGTCCAACCTGAAAACACAACCATGGTTTGAACAGACGAGCAGCTGCCCCAGACAAAGTGACCGGTGTTGACGGTTGTGTAGTTTCTCCTGCGGATCAGCAGTAATAGTTACCATAGCATAGCAGCCATCGCTGGCCAGGATGATGACATCAATGGGCGAGGTGTGGTTGGCGACACAGATACCACCATTCTTGGGTTTATTCTCGCTGTGAATGTGGAAACAGAGACTTGTTCAGCTATGAAGCATGAAGGAGCTTCCTGGAGGATCCATTAACGAGAACTGAAACAATGTTAGCAACAAAAGGCAACGCCTTCTGGAGTCAAAACTATTCTCCATAAAAATGCGGGTACGTTTTGCTCTTGTTGGGTGAAACAAATCAACCCATTGGTGGACATGTTAAAAGGTCAGACCCCCAGAGCATGCAGGATCTGAACCTACTGGATCCACATTCCAGAAATAGAGCTACAATTTTAAATAGAGAGAGAGAGAGAGAGAGCAACACTTCTTCTGTCACTTGTGTATTTTTAGCCCCAGAGGAGAGGAATATGTGTTATAACAGGCCTTGATGGCAGATATTCAGAAATGTTAATAGTAGGTCTAGTTTGTTGTGGAGAACGATATTTCTCTTCCACGCACGCCGAGCGTGGACGATGGTAGTGACAATCAGTGTGATTTTCCCACCAATGAACGTCCAGATAAATATGATCCCGTTTTAAATTAAAGAAAGATCCATCACTGCCATGCCAGTTCATGATAATATTTTGGCTGCCGCCTCCACATGTGAGCAAATCAACAAACATTGAGAAATCTCACCAACAAACTCCCTTGATCTCGGTCTCAGACGTTATTTCAACAGTTTAATAGCAAACTCATCCAAGCCTGCCTTTTATCTCACGAGAAACACCACCAGCTGTTACAGACTACAGTTCATGTGCAAACAGTAAATACATAAAGCTTCAACTTCCTCCTCCACATCCTGTTGCACGTGCCCATCCGTTATATACAAGCTCCATCTCCTGTTTCATCTTCACGTTCCTCCTACATACCATGTCATATCTAAATAAAATGTCAGATAAAAACCTCCTGTTACACTGGTGGACAGTCTTGTTTATTCAGGAGAAACGTGTGCATCGTGTTGACTGTAACACGCTTTTACAGGTACTGATTTTTATTGAAATAAAATATGTTATTTAAATTATTGTTGTTAAGTCTTTTTAGAGGTCCTATGTCAGGGAACATACTGCTTTGTTCAAATGAAATAAAAAGTAACAAAATAAAAACTAATATGCTTGCTTGAGTGTCTGATTTGGAGACAGTCTGAGCCTCGGCCTCAGGCTTACATTACAAGTTCTAACACACCCTGGATTCTGGTCTCCATAGATAACTCATCTGTCATTATGTAATCCCTTGCAGACCCTTTTCTGTCACGGCAAGGGGCCCGTGGCAGATCATGTCTGAGAAAGAAGAAGCACGGGACCATGTGAACAAGACGGGCAGCATTTGAGTGGTTCAATTCTTCTATCTGTATTATCCCTCTGGACTCAAACTCATGTCGACTTTCAATCAAAGAATGAAACTGTTCAGAAGGCAACTTCCGTTCAAATCTCATGACATTTGGAAAGCTATCGGTTGCAAGAATCTTTCTCTGGAAATGTTAGGTCTGGGTCTCGTTAAACAGTGGGATCAGGCACTGACCAAATTATTATCATTATCAACACATTTTGACAAAAGCAGTCAGTTTTTGATACTTTTCGCTAGTGCACCATTGCCTTACAAGCAGAGAAAACAAGACATACATTCACCTCCACATACGGCCACTGCTTCCCCTTCACACAACCTTTAATCTTCTCCACACCCATGCAAACACAGAGCGGAACAGAGGAGACATGTGAAGTGACAGTAATGTGGGTGCCGTTTATAAACAAGCGCTGTGTTTTCAGCTGAACTAGACCACAAAATATTCTGTTAAAACAGATCAGTGATGCCGTTTTATCCTCATTATTCTCTGAAGTTTGCTGGATATATTTAAAAAATATATTAAATATGTTAAATGCTAGATTGCTTTGTTAGCAAACAGCAACCAGCTTAATGTACCGTCATTTCTTTTTTTAATAACTTCTGTGAAGAGTGGTACAGGCGAATTTCAAACACTGACTTCATAATACATATAGGAATTTGAATTAAAGAAACTTAAAAGTGTGAAGTGTAGAGGATTTGGTATGGTGGTGAAATTAGTGATCAACAGTGATTCTACTACACTTTTGTAACCAACTTTTAAGCAGAGGCTTTTGCAGCACATTAACAATGTGCCATTAGGTAAGATTACATGCAATAAGTTATTAAGTAAAAGTAAGACATGAAGTTGAGAAACTGCAGGGAAACACTGAAACAACAATGTAAAAACAAGAAGAAGCTGGAAGCAAAATCTGAGTAAAGAACTGGGTTTTGCAGGAACATTGCATAGAACCTCCATGCAAGTGTTTAATAGGCTTTCCTCAACAATATGCAGGTCCATGTGTGCCAACTGCCAGTGTGTACAGTTTCTTCCTTTATTCCTGGAAACATCATTACATCAAGTAATGTGCATCCGCCCTAATTGGATTACTTTGTGTGCATCAGTTGAAGTCCTCTCTAGCAATAACTCCCACATGTGCTCCATCTAGTCCTCATCTGATAAGGACTGTAACCGTTTTAGCCTGGATGTTCACTACTGCTGTGTTTAAATATTACTGTTCTGTGAGGAATCTAAATAGGTTCACGCTCACATAAAGTCACTAGTTACACAACCAAAAGGGTCCCTTACCTGTCATGGTAGGTTATGATGGCAGTCAGAGCTCGGACACATATTCTGTAGCACATCAAGTGGACTTGTTGACTCAGAAAGTTTTTTAACCTGCAAGAAGGAGCATACGACAGCATGATGTACCTTGTATACAATCTGATTCACTTTTGATGACTTATAAACAGACTAGATGGCAGTCATACCTTCCATTCGGAAGCATCCCAATAACACAGGTGAGGAACACGAGGAGGCCGACACCAGTGAAGGCAAGAGTTACCCTGAAAGACACACAGGTGGGTAAAACCTAATCCTACAACAGGGAATCTTTTTACAAGCAACATCATTTCTGTAAAACACAGAGGGGAGGGATTTCACTGTTTGGTTTTAAAAAGATTTGTGTTTTACTGGCATTTAAATGCAAGAACTCGTCATATAATGTACCCGACAATAGACACCAGAGCCTGCAGGAGGCCACATTATGAGATGATTAAACTGGCCAACAGGTCGACTTAATCTGGATGAACCAATCATCCCGGGTTGGAGAAGGTGCTGATTAAATTGGGCAAGGATTAGACAAACACTCGGGAGGTGAAGGTTTCGTGCTAGCGAGCGAGCCGGGTCAATATTCAACTAGACAAGTAGTGAATGAGAGAATCCATTAAAGTGCACAGGGGTCTGTCTGTGCAGCGGTGGCCTGATCCGCCTCCCCACTGGTGACTGGAAGCGAGCCAGCCAGGCTTAGTACTGAGTCACTGTCCCTGACTGTCTAAACTGACCCCGAAGCAGGATCTCCCTCTCTATCTCACTGAGTGTGCAAACACTTCATGTTACTTGTGTGTCCAGGAGCTGTCTGTCCAAATCTATTGATTTTTACAGGTGGGCTGCACACTACACGTGTTAGCTCTGTCCTGTACCCTGCTTCCTGTCTAATGCATGCTGGGATTGCCGTCAGCTCCCTGTGACCATGCACAGGTAATTGCTAACGTAATTCAATGCCTAGTCTGGTTTAGTGTTTTTGGTGGTAATTCCTTAAACTCTTAGATTACCCACCAAATAGCAGCACAGTGTAAAAGTGTTGTAACATTGGGTAGATATAGAAGTATGATACCAGATGTATGTTCGTCAAACCCAAAAACTGATTTTCGTTAAACACAAAAAAAGGGCAGAAATTGATGTGATTGTGGAGGGCATTGTGGTGTATAGTATCTATTCTATCCTCTGTGGCAATGGTTAGGGTTCTCTATATAAAACAACCTTCATGTCAGAGGTACTGCTAATACCTGAGAGGCAGCAGGAAGCCGTAGCGGATCAGCAGGCCCAGCCCCCATAGGACGGTAAGCCTCAGGCTGATGTAGTGGAAGTTATTGTTGCTGCGGGTCAGCAGATTCCAGGACTCCAACTCCTCAGCGGAGAACCGCTTGGTCACCTCGTCGTCCATGATGCTCTCCACTCCTCTGCGGGCGAAATAGAAGATGTCGGACATCTCGAACTCTGGGGCCGAGTTCAGGTCCTTGTTGCTGCCGCTCCGCCGGATCTCCTTGATCTCCTCCTCCAGGGAGGTGGGCTCCTTGGCAATGATGGCTGGAGCAGTCCAGAGGGGGAAAAGGTTGTCAGGAAAACTCATCTCTGCAACAAACACAGCGACTAAACATGCACACTGAAAGCACGTCTTACCATTGGAGTAGGGTTTGTACAGCATGTGATTATTTTCTTTCGCTCCTCTCTCTATCCGTAGTGTGGCCCACTATCAACAAGGAACAAAAAAGGCGTGTAAAAATACAAATACCAGAATACAAAGAAAGCAGGTTGTTCAACCTAATTCATCAACCAATATGGGAACAATGAAAGGAAGGCTCGCGCATTCAACTGTTGTTTGTCGTGAGTCTGAGACACGCCATCATTAAACATTTAGAGAAGGAAGCCCCGCCAACATGCAACATGTTCTGCAACGTCTGAATTACTACAATTTAACGTTCCAGAAACCCACAGCAAGTTCTTCATCATCATCATCATCTGGGTCACAGCTGCTTCCTGCTCCATTTTTATAATGGTTATAATTATTCTGAGTGAAGCGTCACACTGCAAAACTTTCACAGAGTTGAGGAAACTAGAATCTGAATGATCAGAAGTTGAAGATATAATAATATGCATGGCTGAAGAGTGAGGCATGCAGGTTATTAATTAAGCACCGATGTCTGATCGGTACTCCGTATCAGCCGATACCCGGAGCCCAGGTATCTATCGGTATTGAGAAAGACAGATCAGTGCATCGCTCACTGAAAGGCAGGAAAAGGACACGGTGTTCTAGCTGTGAGACAAGCAGGAAAGATCAGGAAGTACTCAAAAATTTTGGATGTGCTTCACAAGTCTTAGACTATAATTTCCACAGCACTGGACAACTTCCAAGTATTTGTCTGCACCAAATCAATCATAGGGAACAGTTAAACAATAGTTGAAGGGAATTTAAGTATACTCAAATACAGTGATGGCAGGCAGGCATTTATGTAAAAAAACAAAACAAAACAATATATATATAGTTTTAAACCTGTATATCTCTAAATCTGATAATTTCCATATGTCTACTTACTTTACATTACCTGTGGACATGTTTTGGACAAACTAGTTGTGTCTACAATTTGGAGATGACAACAACAACTAAGAAATTAAGACATTTAACTATTTGAAGAATTAAGTAATCTAAGAATTTATCATACGGCCATGATCTGCATTTCATGCAACTATACTGACTCTCCCCATTTCCAACATATGGTACATATTTTTACAGCTTCCTTTCAATCCTGCTGGGACAAGTTGTAATACTGAGTCAACATATGAACATGCAGCTGCGGTTGACAGTATAGATTCTTCAGTTGGAGAGGAGGAGGAGCAGAGAGAGCTGCTCCAACTAGGAAGAGCACAGGAACAAAATGCTTCCACTAATACGTTAAACGCACTGTCACACTGATAGCCAAACGGCAACACAATCTCTCTCTGAGTAACTAACTGCGACAACTAAATGCCACTGCAGGCGACGTCTCGGTTGTGCACATAATTACACCCAAGACGAACACACGACGCGTTTAGTTCAATGAGCCTCAAATGGAGAGCAAACAGTGCTACGTGCGGATGGTGCAAACCAGAAAACATTGCTTCAGGCCTCAACTGCATCTGTCCTTTGACCTTTTCTCTAAATCTCATGGTTGCTACTGGCATCGCGAGCTAAGAACGTCTCTCGTTTCCCCACTGGTCAAATTATTTCTGGCGCAAGACCTGCTCTCGGGGGTACATGCTGGAAAGTGGTGACAGCATTTACACGTGAAGATACACCGGAAATAGCAGGAGTTGGGAAACTGGATAACTGTGTCTGGAGTCTAACGAAGCCTGGTAAATGATGACCATCACCGGTGACTCAAGCTCATCTCTAGAAAGTGAAAGTAATTGGTAATATCCCAGGCTGTTTGGAGCCACAAAACAAACAGTTCCTGACAAAGTATGTAGTTCTGCAAGGTTACATAACAGGGAAAGAAAGGCTCTGTGGCTGTGTGCTGTATCAGACAGTGGCCACTGGTTGGGTGTTAAGCATAAAAACAAACATAAAGCCTGCACCGAGGCCAGCAAACCTCTAAAATACTTACTGCACCTAATCTACAGCCGTAAAAGTTAAATTGCAAACAGTAACTGCTTCCCAAAAGCCAAAAAAAGGGCTGAACTATGAATTTGGGTAGAAAGGAGGACAAAATGTACAGCCAAGGAAAATGCAGGCCGTCCTTGAAGAACAGAGACTTTTACCAACAATGGTTTCTTGAATAACAGGGTGTTTGGGCAGAGAATCACAACTTTGCAAGAATAGAAACACATCCGGAGACATACTTTTACAGTGTGTGTGTGTGTGTGTGTGTGTTGTGTGTGCTTCAACCCTTAAGTAATGATTAACAATCAAACACATGGTCTCGAACTGCAGCTCTATGTTTCCACATTTCTTCAAAAAAAGTAAATCATGCAGCAAATCGCTTACCTCAAAGAGCTTCAACAAGGTTTTCATGTAAAGACGGCGGATGCCAAAGGACACCCCGAAGATGGCGGGCACGATGATGAAGACCAGCAGCAGGGTGAACCACACGGTGAAGGAGATGCCCAGCAGGATGCACACCAGGTTGTCAAAGGGGTTGAAGAAGAGCTCCATCTTTGGAAGGCAGGAGGACTGTTGAATGGAACTGTTGAAATCAAGAGGAGGCAGTGGCAACTTCACCTCCTGGCCAACAAGTGGCCCGTCTCTTGTGTCAGAAGAAGGTCTTCATCAAGATAACTAGGGGATGGAGCTCCTCACACTGAACAGGGAATCAATACAAGTGTCCATCTCGACATCGCCCGCTTGGGCAACACCAATGAATTTCATTATTTTCACCATCAAATTGTTTTTTTTCTGAAGTCAACCCCAGGAGAAGAAATGAAGCAAGTTCTTAAATAAAAAAAGGGAAAAAAAAAGCAGCTGTGCTGTAGTAAAAGTAGGTCCTCGCTACTATTTGAGCAACAGCCTCCCTCCTGCTGGCGACAGAGATGTAAACAATAAAACAACCTGGCACAGCAGGTGGGTCCTCCTGTCTGGTGGAGATCCGGCTCAGCTGGAACACAGACCTGCAGAAGGAGGTACACAAACAAAACGATCAGGATCCGTCCTCCACGATCGCGTCATTTATTAATTAAAGCCAGAAAAAAAGCTTTTTTTTAAATTAACGGCGTAAAAAAGTTAGCGTTAGCATCTAGCTGAAAAGTAATCGATGCCAGTAATATCGGGAGGAGGAAGCCGGTCGTGGTTCCTATTTGGGCGAAGGGCCAGATAACTTTATAAGCTAGCTTAGCTGTTATCAGCCACCGTGCGGAGATAACGATAGAGGCCCCCGTCTCCTCCGAGGATGCTAACGAGAGTACAAACCTACACACTGGGTTAGCTCGGCTCATCAGGGACAGTTAACAGCTATCCATGGGGGTGATTTAACAGCCCCCCTCCGCTTTTTACCCCCCCAACACAAAGCCAACTAGCATACAAGCGAGACCTCGGCTACGTAGTGGGGCGCGACGTGTAACCAACGGTTAGCTCGTGGCCCTCCGAGCTAGCGGTCGTCTCCTGGCTGTGCTCCCGTCTCTCTCGGCTAACACGTTAGCTTGCGCTCAGCCCTCCGGAGGAGCCCCGTCCCCGGGTGTAACGTCACATGAAACGCTGAGACAACCGTTTTTTTTTTTGTTTTTTTTAAGACGCTACGGTGAACTAGGGGTGTCTAACAGGTTTTACTATCTCAACCGACGGTTCAGTTCACCCGCACGTAGTTTAACGGACTCCACCAACCTTCGGTAACGGTAACGCGCTGCGCCGGTACAGTAGGGGATTCACACTGGTCAATCACTCGTCTTTGTCTTGCGGACCGAAGCCAAACTCCACCCGGCGAGGAGCAACATGGTCAGACAACGGGCGGCTCTTAGCTGGCTACGTATTAAAAACGAGCATCCCTCGGCCGCGGAACAGAACTCGAGCTCTGCGCTGACACCTGGTGGCCCAACCAGATAACTGCAGCGACCCTTTAAATTCTATTTATACCATTTGTGACCACTTGGGGCGCTGTAGAACAACACTTTAATGAGCGAGTGTATTTACATGGCAAAAGAAGTGATATGAGCAAATTTGCAAGTCTCTCTATGATGAAGAAGCTGCAAGGGATGCATTCAAATATGGTTAAAAGATAGTGAAATGGCCTGCATGTTTTCAAACTGATGAGGCTAAGAGGAGCAGTTTTTTAAATGTTATTCTTCAAAATAACACTCGAAAAACAAAATGCCATTGTGTGGAGTTATTTCATGTCAACATTTCATATAGCATTACATATTGTGAACTCAACCACTCAGTCTGTACAATTAAAATCTGCATATATATATTTTTTACTGTATTTCACAGTTACTTATAATTGTTTTTCCTCTTGTTGTTGCACTATCCTTTTTGCTGCTGTAATCCTGTACATTTCCCCACCGTGGGACTAATAAAGGATTATCTTCTTTTTTTTTTATATATTAAGTAAATAAAACCAAACATTATCTGCATGGTCACTAGAGCAAAGTGAAACACATAGATTGGTTGTTTTGTCGGGGGTGAACCAACAATTTTAAGCATTTGACGCTCGCATACCAGATTAACAAAAACTTCTTTTTTTTATTCACACATTTACATCCATGTACAGTCTTGTCAAGTAACCTCAGATATAGAGAAATGAAAACAGTACTGAAATTTGGCACACAATTCAACCTTTGAATCCTGAATTAAAATGCCACAAAAAAACCAACCTAAAACCTCAGTTACATTTCATATTTATATTGTATTTGTGATGTGTGATAATAGCCACTCTGATAACACAGAAGATCAATCAACGGCCACCGTGCTTGTACTGAATGGTAGGTACTAAAGGGACAGTCTGTAGTAAAAGTAAACATCTGATCAATCACTCCACCACCAAGTGCATCCATGTGGTTTCTCACGAGCATCAAGCGCTGCTCTCCAGCAGAGTCTCGAAGTCTGGGGAGCAAACCATTTTGTGTTTGACGTTCCCTAATACAGTCAAGTCGCCCGTTCTTCCCTCCGCACCAATAGAGACCAGCTCCTGAGAACACAAGGCGGGGGAAAGCACGTCAGAAAGAATTACGACATAAAACTAAAAATGACACACACAAGTGGAGATGTATCCAAAGTACCTGAAGAAAAGAGCACGACGCTCCCAGAGAAACGTCCAGTGTCACTTGTCCCAGTATGAGCTGGACCCGGCCAGACTTCCTCACCAGCATCTTCCCCACAAGACCCTCCCGCAGGTCTTTCAGATTACAGCTGTTCTCTTCGGCTTCCTCTTCCTGTTTTAAAAGGGAAAAACGCCGTTCACACACTTTGCCTCAACGTTGCGAAGAACGCAACACGTAGGGGAGAAATATACACCGACCTGAGATTCTGTTTTCAGAAGCACAGCCGTCCCGTCCTCCGACTGCACCTCCGTCTTCACCGGCCGGTGCTCGATGGTCGGCGGCTGGCCGGGCAGCGTGTCGGGCATCTGCATGAAGAACAGCTCCTCCCCTTTGCTCAGACTCCATCGGTGCAGCAGGTCGGGGAGGACTTCGGGCTCGGGGAGAGGAGGGGGTCTGAACGCTGCCTCCGTCTTATTGTTTTCAACTTCCAGCGGCTCCTGCTTCACTGAAGACGAGATAAAAGTGTAAACGCGCTTGCTATTTATATCCTGCTATAAAAATAACACATCATAAATACTGGCATGCTTTCAGTTTTTCTCCTGTAAGCTTCAACTGGGGACGGGATGATATATATATCATGAACACTCATAATGGATTGTGGTGAATTTCCATTATTGGAATAATAAGTGACTTGTAAGCTGTCACATCGCTATCAGGTAGGCAAGCAGAAAATAGAGCCTGATTAAAAAAATACAGGATAGAAAAATACATTTTTAATTCGTGAGACCATATAATTCATGGTGATCCTATTTATTAAGATGATTTAATTGTTCACAAAAAAGCAGTCTCTTATCTGTGACACAATAAAAACATTTTATTAACGAAATGTCAAGTGATTCCAGTACGTTTGCTGCCATTTTGATAATTATCCAGATAATATCATTTATATCACAATTACTAATAATAATATAAGTGATGTTAAATTTCCTACCTTCAACCGCATGTTCCATGGGTTCATCGTCGTCCTCAATCTTCTCAATTTTAACAGCAGCTTTGGTGAATTCCTCTGTGAATCCCCAGCCGGACACAGCGAGGGGAAGCTGGACGGGGCAACTCCTCCGCTCACTCCTCAGGAAGGGATCGTCTATAAACTGAAAGAATGCAATAAAGGAAGACAGTTAAATTCAAGCCAAATAAAACAAAATCAACAAAGAGGCCCTGTGTGGATTTTGGCGGTCCCTGTGGACAAAAGCGGTAATGTTTCCGAGCACCAGATTCCCTTTAGAAAACCTCGTTTTACTGCAGCAGGGTCTGACAGTCTACCACGCACAGTCCTGGTCCTGGTTTCTCCCGGGCCTCCCTACCGTCCAGTGGACCCAGTAATACGGCATGGGCCTCCAGCAGCCTGGTGTTCTGCTCCTGCACTTACCGGGTCTCCAACTGCAGGTCCAAGCCGGATCTGGGTCCGTCTATTGCGGCTAGTTCGCTGGAGTCTGAACTGAAGGGGTTCCTGGTGAACCTGCATGATTTTGTGTGGTGCGGTGGCACCGACGACAAGCACTATATATATATATATGAAGTAGCCAATCTTCTCGCTGGCCATCTCATTTATTTATGTAGGTCAAGCAGAAGGCATTAAACTGACCGATTCATAACCACTTAAATGTTCCTCGCAGTGACATTAAGACAGACGACAACCGAGGAGGGACTTACATTATCACGCTCCAGCTTGGCCAGAATCTCTTTGGTCTCCTCCTCCGTCTCCCTCTTCTCCTTTTTAATATTGATGATGGGCGACGGTCCCATGCTCGGAGCCTCTTTCTCATTTTCGTAGCCGCCTGTGAGCGATAGAAGGACGCACTTAAAACCAAGACGCAATCAAAAGCCAGCGCGATAACGGCCGCGCGACACCCCGGCTGAGCTCCTCACCTCTCTTTTTCATCATCATGTCTGCAGGCCCCTGCTCAAAAATAGAGTGGGACTGGATGACCTCCGGGCGACCTCGGCCCCTGCCTCGCTCTCCCCGACCGCGTCCTCGACCCGCATCCTTCCTGTCCCGCCGCTGCCCGCCTTCAGCTTTTGTACTGTCATAACAGATAAAAGCAATGGGTCAGAGAAAAAGTTCCTCCACGTTCTTCTTAGACATCGACTTCTTTCTTTTATGAGGTCAGAACTTACTCTTCTTTCACTTTCCTGCCGATAATGTTGGGTGTGAAGGTTTTCTAAGAAAAAAACAGTCATTTAGTTTGGGATCGCAGCGAAACAAAGGCATTTAAAACATTTCCTGTGAAGATGCATCACCTTCTTCACTCCCCCCAGGGTGAGGTCTCTCGATCGCATCGAGGGGAGGCGGCCGGTGGAGATGGCGGCGGGGGGTCGGCGGCCCATCGGCATCCCGGCACCGCTTCCTCCGGGGGTCGGCACTCGTTGACCACTGGGGTCACCTGAGCCTGAATCTGCCATCCTGAACTGGAGACGTGTGGGAAAAGGAATAAAAAACCTTGTATGTGTGTGATGGTTATTATAAGAAACATGAATACTTACACAAATTACTGTTTTAGCGTGGATAGAAGATAATATTTACTGATTTATTAGACATTGAAAAGTATAAAGGGGATGACGTGGTTGTGTTTGTTGTCTTATCTGAGCAGCTCATGATTCATCATCATGCACTGGATTAATCAGATGTATCTCAACAGTAAAGCAGATATGAGGTTGATTACAGTGATATAACTGATGACAGCTTAATCTGTCCAGGGAATAAAACAGTCTATTCGTTATTGTACAGTATTTATTCTAAACAATGCTATTATACTGAATAACCTACTATCAATTTAATCTGTCCAGGGAATAAAACACAGTCTATTCGTTATTGTACAGTATTTATTTTAAACAATGCTATTATACTGAATAAACTACTATCAATTTAATCTGTCCAGGGAATAAAACAGTCTATTCGTTATTGTACAGTATTTATTTTAAACAATGCTATTGTACTGAATAACCTACTATCAATTTAATCTGTCCAGGGAATAAAACGCATTCTATAATTTAATTTCTGTAGTCTTTATTTAAATAAATGCTATTTACTGAACAACCTATAAGTACAAGCAGCTTAATCTGTCCAGGAAATAAACAACATACATATTATATATTTTATTTTTGTACAGTATTTATTTGAGGCAGCTATTCTGAATGGAGACAGCAGTATTTTGTAAAAGTGGGCCTCTGCTTCTAACAGCAGCTCTTCTAATTCAGTGACATAAACCAGCTGACAGTCATTTAAACGACACGAGCTGCTTTAAACTTTATAATATAGTAATATTTCATGGTATTGCGTCAACGACGTTGAACCAAAAAAAAAAGAAAAGAAGAAGAAACCAGTAACACGTGGCCAAGTTAAAACACGAATACGTGGAAACGACACGCGTAGAGTGACGTTTAACGTCGTCGGTAAGAACCGTTGACGCGCCGCGATGCTCCGGTTACTTACGTTATAATCCCCTCGGATGTCCCGGTGAGATATTACGTCCAAACGTACACGAGGACAGTCATTACGAGCCGGTTGTGCGCTAGTTCTGACTCCGCACGACGCGCGGCGCCATGACACTTCCGCAGTGTGTCGTCAGCGCGTGACTTCACGCGGATCAAACCTGCGCAGAAAGAAAGACCAATGCGCAGGACGTTTAATTACCGTGTTTATAATTGGTTAAAAACAATTCTTATACAAACAATAACAAAATAATCTGAATAAGAAAGAAGAGAGAAAATAATAATAATAATAATAATTATGATGAAGATGATGATGATCATAAATAATAATGGGAATAGAGAAAATACCGTAATAATAATAATAATAATAATAATAATAATAATAATTATGATGAAGATGATGCCCATGATCATAAATAGAAATGAGAAGAGAAAAAAAAAATAATTATAATAATAATAATAATGATGATGATGATGATCATAAATAATAATGAGAATAGAGAAAATACCGTAATAATAATGATGATGATGATGATGATGGATGATCGTCATAAATAATAACGAGAAGAGAGAAAATAATAATAATAACAATGATTATGATGATCATAAATAATAATGAGAAGAGAGAAAATAATAATAATAATAATGATTATGATGATCATAAATAATAATGAGAAGAGAGAAAATAATAATAATAATAATAATAAAACAAAAACAACAATAATAATGAAATGAAAAATTAAACTAGGGCTTTTTTGAGTCAATCATATTCTTTAATTATGCTAAACAGTTTCATTCTATTTTTAACTTGATTTCATAACTTCATACAAGGATCCTTTTTAAGGAAATTCTCTCCTCAACAGACTCACAGCTAGCTAACAAAAGCAGCTCTTGCCACCTCTGGAGCTGTGAGGGTCATTGGGATAGAGGCAGGCTGTCACGTCTAATGATGGATGAGTGCAGATTAATTACACTCTGAGAGTATCACTTTTCTGCGCCTGGCTGGAACTAAAGGAAGCTTTCTTCTTCCGCACGGTCTGTGGAATTATGGCAATACATCTTTGTCATTTTTTGAAACATAAATATTATGTTTGTGAAAGGACTGCACTCTCACTATGGGTTTATCCCTTTTGTGTTATCTGTCTTTATTCTACACCCACAATCCTTTGTTTTAACAGCAGATTATAGCCATTAATCTGGAAAGGGTCGCTTTAATCTCTAGTGAAATCCTAAATTAAGTTTTGCCCCGTGAGGTTGAACCAGTAAAAAAATGATGATGGGAAATCTGCTTACACTGGACTTACAGTAGCATCCCTCGCCCCCGGATGAGCTGTTGGGGGGGTGGGCCTGTGGAGTTAGTCCATATGGCATAACAGTTGGCACACATGGTATATTTTTGAGGTCTCCATGGAGCACTATGCAATTTACCAGGACATCACTCAGCATAATCTCTTCTGAATATGCAGGAGCCACTGGAGCGTGTAAAAATAAAATAAATAAATAAAAAACGCTCATGTTTTTCCTCTTCGTGTCCAAACTGTCTCTATATCTGAGCGGTGACATTTATGCAAGTGTTTAGTTCACATGAGAGGTCTGATGCCTCGGGTCAGGCTTAGTGACGGCTGATGTGTTGCTGTGTGTATGTGTGTGTGTGTGACTGGCTGGCAGCAGCACGACGCCGCCGACGAGGTCGAGTGACTGTCTCACTGTGGTCACGCGCCAGCTGGGGGGAAAAAAATCACATTTCTTGCCTCGTTTAGGGTTTTTAATTCATCCGGCGTGGCCGCATGCAGGAATCAAGTAAACATCATCCCGAGGAGCCCAGAGCGAAGATGAGACTGGGAGAGGAGGGGAGGGGGGGTGAGGAGAGTAGGGGGGGAGGGAGGGAGGTTAGAGTGTTTGTGTGACACAGAGAGTGAGAGAGAGAGGAGCCTGTGTGTGTTTTTCGTTCCACCTCCTAATCAGTTTTCCTTGTGGGATCTATCATCGACTGCAGCAGAGGAGGCGAGTGGAGAAAAGAAAAGATTGTAGATTTCCTGACTGGCTGTAATCTTCTTCCATCACCATCCACCGGTTCCAGCCTCATACAAGTAAGGAGATCTTTCTAAATCAGCCTACTTACAGATGCTCACAGCTGCTCTCCCAGTGTGTGAAGTTGTGAGGCAATAATGTGCATTTCTCAAGTAGCAGATATATAAAGTCAGATTAATTTTATGTGCATTATTAACGCCAAACTTTGGCTCTTGATTACATCCCACCAATGCCACACTACACGAGGGTATTTCACCCAGCAGCATCGTGTCATTTCCTAAATGTTAATGCTGGACTTAATCGTGCATCGTCTCAAGCTGTATTAGTCACACATTGTCTCCGTTTTCAAGCTTGTTTATTGAACTTCACGCTGAACGCTGCGCATCTAAATGTGTGGAATATCATCTCCTCGGAGGGAAACATATGACTTTGAAGTGATGCTTCTGCTCCATGTGCACGAATGCAGCAGCAGCAGCAGCAGCAGCAGCTTCCTTCACGATGCTGCCTCACAGAGATAACAGCTGTGTGTCAGATAGAAGTGAGCCCAAACGTACACACGTCTGCATAAATCCTATAAGATCTTATCATGTCATTAGTTCGACCCAGTTAGATCCAACTGCTGGAGTTGGAGCATTCTGCAGCAGAGATAAATCAGGGCATTTGTAAATGGAAACCTGTGTGTGTTGGATGTAAAAGTGGAGCACATGCAGAAACATGGGGGGGGGGGGGATCTCCTCTTGCCCCAGTTTCTACCTCTGGAAAAAAAGAAAAAAAAATCAAAAACACACTGTGTGCGTGATGCAACACCCCCCCTCCCCTCCCTCCCCCCTTTAGTGAGAATGAGCTACCGCACAAATTTCACAGTTCACAGGCTTTAATGAGCTGCTGCAGCCTGTCCATCATCATGCCGACCGGAGGACACCTCAGCAGACCTCAGACACCGACACCAGACCTCTAGGATCACACAGACAACATAAGCGTGTTGGGTTATTTTGTATATGTGATCTAACATATGCTCAGTGTTTTTTTTATACCATGGATGCAATAACAAACAGAAGATGGATGAAAATGACGGCGGACACATGCTGTTCCAGTCTGACCATCGGTTTATGAGACGGGACGGTGACAGCCAATTAAACACGCGCACCCATCCAGACACTCGAGGCTGTGTGCAGCAGCCGGGATGGAACCACTGATGGGCGACGGAAAGGAAATGTGATCGTACATCACCCGCCGCTGATATCCACCTGAAGCTCACAAAACAGAAGAAAAGCTGCTGCAAGATTTCCCCCGAGCTGACTAAACGCAGCATGTAAGACGGCAAAAGTATCTCCAAAAAGAAAAGTTGCCTTCACTTTAAATTGTTGCTGACGGGTGCTGCAGCACTCCTGTTGGTAACCCCAACCCCAACCCCCCCCCCTCTGAGAATCACAGGAGATTGAGGGAGGCTGCGGATGCATTGGTTGCTGGGAGACTGCTGTAGGTGGGTTATGAAATGTGCGTATGGAGTTGTGTAATGATGGGAAATGTCAGTTGAGGGCGAGGAAAGGGGAGGAGGGAAGGACAGCGAATAAATAACACAGACCCCCAAATGAAAGGTTAATTGGATTGAGGTTTTTGCTGTACCGTTGTACAGTGTGACTCTCTGGGGAGATTCTGGTCCCACTGTCCTCTTTTGTCTCTTGTGTGTGTGACGGCAGACATGGACGCCCCCCTCGCCACCCCCTGCAACATCCAGATCTGCGAGGTGACCTGCGACTCCTTCCGCATCATGTGGGACATGAGCCCCGAGGACGGCGCCAGGGCCACGCACTTCTTCATCGACCTGAGCCGCAAGGAGAGCCGGGACCCAAACCGCTTCAAACACAGGGTCTGACCACCGCCCCCATGTACCTGACTGTATCCTCTCCCTGTCTATCAAGTGTGTGTGTGTGTGTTCATATTCCAGACTCACACCAATCAATATTCATCATAGGATTGGTGAAAAGGTCCTCCTTGTACTGAAACTGTCGCTGTAACGCTCCAGGGTGATGTTTGGAAATCTGAAAATCATGTATTCTAGTCCTGTTCAATGTGTTGGGTGTCCTCAGATAACTTCTGTTGTGATATGACACTATAAATAAAATTGAATTGAATTAAATGGACAGGAAAGGAAAGCATGCGTTTTCAAAGAGGTCCTGCGGGGGGGTAACGGAGGGGTCGAACCGCCTCATGATAGCCTGCATGGGCCCGAACACCGAGAGCAGTGGTTGTGCCCTTTCAGTCACTTCCAATACACGCGGAAGAAGAAAAAACGAGTGCAGTAAACAGCTTCGGGCCGGCGAGTGACTCACTTACGTTCCATCGCTTCCTCTTACAGTGGACAGAAACGGACAAAATCCTCTGCAGCACAGTTCTGTGTTGAATTAAAGCACGCAGCACCAAACACCAGGCAGCAGTGTAATGGGGCTTTGTTCAGCATTTAGACAGCTCCTTCCCCTCTGACCACTAGGTGTCTATCATCGTCTCCTCTGTTACGTTTAGCCAGAATTCAGACCATATCATTAAAACATTCATTTAAAAATGCATAAAAGTCTAAACTAAACTTCACTTTTCAACCCTAAATAACCCAAATAAACATACATCTAGACGTCTAATATAGATTTTATTTATTTTACATGTCTAATTGCTCAGTGGGATGTACAACACATATGTTTTTCGTATTATTTTTGAGCCGTGTAAGCAGTCAGGCAAATTCAGTTAGTGTGGTCCAGACAAAAATATCAGTTTTATACTGACATTCATGCTGCCCAGTAAATGAAGGCTTCTGTGATCCTCTGACTTTACATCTGGTGTCGTCTTTCTGTCAGTTTCAACTATCCAACATGTCCAAATATCCCATTAGCTTCAACTGTACTTTCTGTTTAGCTAACATGCTAAACATGGTAAACCTGCTTAACATTTGAGCATATTAGCATGCTGCTGCTAGCACTAAGTAACCTACAGCCTCACAGCCGCGACCATGGCGACAGACTCTTATTTAAAACATCGCTTCAGGAAAAAGCCCTGATTCAATGCCCACAAGTGAATAACACTATTAGCATGTAAGTGATTGATCTGGTGTCTGAATTCAGCACCGTTAGCCGACGTCTTAACATTTATGAAATGCAAAACCAGACTGTAATTATGGACTATTATTGCAGCCGGCAAATTCAACAGCTCGGCGCTTTTGTGAAGTCAAAGGAGTGAGAGCGTGTGTGTGTGTGTGTGTGTGTGTGTTGCTCCTGAATGCACGATCTGCTCTCTCTCTCTCGCTGACAAAGAGGCACAAACAAACGTGCATCAGAGGTGTTGTCATGGATATGTGGGCCTCTGAGTCTTCAGTAATTAGCGGTGCTTCTGAGAACCAGCCAGAACAAAGCTGCTGATTTCATTAGATGTATCCTAGTTACAGCAGCGTGGGCTCCGAGTGGAATAATAAAGCAAAAGTTTATGCGGGATTGATTTAACAATTGCATTTACATTTGTTTCTGAAGAGTCAGCCGTGCATCCCTGACGGCGTGCTCTGTCCTTCCAGGACGTGCCGACCAAGCTGGTGGCGAAGGCCGTGCCTCTTCCCATGGCGGTGAGGGGTCACTGGTTCCTCAGCCCGCGGACCATGTACTGCGTCGCCGTCCAGACCGCCATCCGACAGCCGGACGGCGACTACCTGGTGTCGGAGTGGAGCCAGGTGGTGGAGTTCTGCACCGGGGGTACGACGCACCACTCACAAGTAGCACTGATAACGTTGAATATATTTACCTTTATGTCACCTTCTTTCTGCAGACTACGCCATGGAGCACCTGCAGCAGCTCCTCGACAAGGCCAAAGGTTCCGCAGGGAGGCTGCTGAAGTTCTCCGTGTTCTATCGGAACCAGCACCCGGACTACTTCGACCATGTCAGGTCAGTGCTGCATCATTATTATCTATTAATGACACATCTAGAGCAATCCCAGCAGCAATTAAACCTCCCTCAGGTTTGAACGGTAAACAGGAAGCTACTGCAAGACCTTGGCTTTGCTAATGGAAGCTAATGGTACAAAGATATTGCACTCAGAGGTCTCACATGGGTGGCAGAGAACCACAGCGGCCTTCTGGGAATGTAAAAAACATTCCCGGTCTAGAGCCTTTGGCTTTTGTCCCGACTGACCCCATAAAGAGGACCCCGCTCCCTATATAGATATGTAAAGCTCATTCTAAGTGACTGAAACAACTGTATGCTAATGATGCATTGCTGCTGATGGATCCTCGAAATGCTGCACACTGTGCCTTTAACTCAGAGACACTAATAGGCTGATTCGGTTACATCTGGTTCGAGCCAGGCTCTCCATTTCGGTGCTAAACTAAGCTAATCAGCTGCTCACTGTAGCTTCATACTTAGCGTACAGAGTGGTATTGATTTTCTCATTAAACCCACATTCTCTAAAACCCTCTTCTTGTGTCTTCACGTCTCGGATTAGAAGGGAATGTGGAGGCCTGATGCGTCCCGCCCTCAAAGACATCAGTGGGAGTCACGGTTCTCCCATCAACGGCAAACTGCAGGGAGTCTTCTTCAGCTGCAACACGGAGTTCGACACCGGCCTGCCCCCCAAAGACTCCCCGTACGGACCCCTGCGTTTCCAGATCCCAGCCGGACACCTGCTGAACCCCAACACCTCCGTCTACTTCGCAGACTTCTACTGCATGTACACCGCCTACCACTACGTGGTGCTGGTGCTGGCCCCCGTCGGCTCCGAGGGGGACACCTTCTGCAGCACCCGCCTCCCCATGCTGGACTTGGCCTCCAACCCCTTCCTGACGCACGTCGCCCCCCAGAGGCCGGGCGAGGAGCCCTTGTACTGCCACGCCAGCGACGTCATCCTGGAGGTGCTCTTCACGGAGCCGGTCCCTCTGGATCAGGGCGGCGTGGAGCAGATCAGCGGGCACCACCAGCTCATGAGTCTGACCACGGCCGACGCCAAGAAGGACCCCAGCTGCAAAGTGTGCAACATCAGCGTGGGACGCTGAGGAGGACGTGGCACGGACCTGGGGGCCCGCCATGCTGCAGCACAGCGTTGCATCGGACAAAAGAGTTGAGACCATCATGTGGAGGTCAGACCAGAGTGGAACCAGCCCACCTCTCGGGGTGCGTGCATGCTAATGCCCCTCCCCCCTCCCCTCCTGCCTGGAGTAGAATAGTGAGTATTAAATAGAAGATTGTATTGCAGAACTTCATCATGACTACAGCTGGAAACATCCATCCAATGACTGGTGAACAAAGACTTGAGGAGGTGGAGGGGAAATATCTGTGCTCTCTGGTGTCTTTGTGCCATTTTATGGATATATTTTGTTTTGTTATGCTGTAGAGTTTCATGCGATTTCTCTTAAAGAAATGTGTGTTCGACAACCTGGACGTGCAAACGTGAGAAGCATGCCCCTTTAAAAAACACTTCCTGCCAACATTATACTACATTTACTTGTTGTGACCCTTCCTCTATCGTCCCTGCAAGATGGTAAAAATACTTATTGCCAAGTTTCTAATATTAATGCAGCTTTAACCCCTGCTTAAAAAAAGTGAGTTATGATTTGGAAATGAGTGTCTTAAATGTTGCAGGAAACAAATATGGTGCAATGTGATGAAAGCTGCAGGGCATCACAAGAGGAAGGTTGTATCACAAAGTTCCCTGCACTCAAAGAAGGCCGAGAGCCAGGATCATCTTCAGTGTGTGTTTGTCCCCGTTGCCCAGTGAGCTCTGACCTATATGGGAATCCCCGAAATGCCCGGAGTGAAAGGGAACCCTTCCCCCGGTGCACAATAGTAATGCATGCACTGATGAGTGGCAAGAATGTAGGACATGACGAGAGAGAAATAAATAAATAGGCTCATCCATTTAAAACTGAATGTGAAGGAAAACTGAAGCAAAGAGGGAAAAAGAATGACCCGTTTCAAATATTTTTTTATACAAAGCACTCACTAAGATGTCTACATATTTATGAAAATAAATTAAAAATTAAATTAAAAAAAAAAATCAACCTTTTCTTTAGCCAGTACCGATTGTTTTACTTCTAATAAAAAGGTCAAGTAAATCACGCCCTTTCACTGGGATTCTTCCCCCGACAGAGATGGGAGCTCACACACACAGCCACGCTGTAATTCTGCCCGTTGTTATTGTCCCAAAAAGCCTCGCCCCGCCCGCCCGGCACATAACTCAAACAGAACTCGATCTTCCGCTTGGCGTCCAGCACTTTGGGAATGACGATATGGAATTCAAAGATGTCCGTCTGAGGCCCTCCGAAGCGTTTCTGCAGGAAGGTGCAGGGCTCGTCTCTGTAGCTCTGCCACGAGTCGTAGGTGATGCGGACCAGCACCTCCTTCTGGAAGCTGACGTTCCGGACCCTCACGGTGCCTTCGAGGGCCTGCTCGGTCACGCTGCAGTTCTCCAGGACCACCATGCCCTCCGCCAGCTTGGCACGAAAGGCCTGGAAGTCTGCAGACGGCTGCGGGAAGCCCAATTTGAGTGTCGTCCCCGGGCAGCAGGTGCTGACGGTGCAGCTGTAGCCGTCCTCCGTCATGCTGCCCAAACCCTGCAGGGACGGGAGCAGGTCCAGGTCAGACTGCTCCTCCTCTTCGTCAGAAAACACTCGCACGGCCGTGAGGGACAGACCACGAGAGTCTGCGAAGACCACCCGCTTGTTCTTGATTGGGAGGTAAAAACCATCATCGTCATCGTCGTCGTCCCAGTCGTCCAAGAAGGGAGACGGGAGAAGGTGGGTCAGGTTGAAGGCCTGGCTCAAGGTCTCGGGGGACAGCTGATCTGAAACCTGAGGACGGATGCAGGGTCGCTGTGGCTTCAGGATGGGAACCCAAACATGAGGACACAGTTGTTTACGTTGGTTCAAGCACAGCCGGACGGCGATCTCTGCGAGGCCAGCTGACTGGGCCATAGACCCGAGGCCGACCCCCGGCAGGACGCTGGAATCAGACATGGTTTCAGTCAAGACCTGCTGGCCTACAAGTGGGCTGTAATTGTGCTTACATGCATTAAATAACACTAGAAAATCTGATAATTACATTTCACCATCATTGTTAGGGGATAATAATTGAAGGACAATCGCCACAAAGTTTCTTACGTTGTATTGAACATCTCCATGCTGGTCGTCTGGTTGTTGAAGGATTCTAGAAAATACAAACATAAATGTAGCATATTTATTAAGATTGCAAAAAAACTGCTCTATTACATATATATAAGAAGACATATCATATATATCTTTGTGGTGTAATTATTGCACACCATAAAAACAGTCAAATCTATATTTTAAATCTTACTTACGAACAGCGAGTTGTTATCCGTGGTCTCCGTCATCCCTTTTGCCCTGCAGGAGAATCCTGCCCAGGATCCTATTTATACTACCTCAGTTAAAGGCGTCATGTTGTGTGCTCCACCTTCTCCACCCTCCCGACCAATCACACGTGTTGCAGTTGTGTAAAAGCGTTGTTGTTTTAACCTGGCTACAGCAGATTTCAGATCATTTGTAACAGAAACATCAGGTGCAACTTCTGTATTTGACAAAGACGTGTTATTGATAAATGCAGGTCCATATATTGTAAAGAATGTGCTTCATAATGGTGACGTAGGGATCCACTGTATGTAACTCTACCCTACTCTGCATTGTGGAAACTATTCCAGTCATGATCAAACCCCAGGGTCTATTCTCAGACCCTCTGGAGGACCCTGATGGCTGGATCCAAAAGCCTCCGCCGAGCTGGCTTCTGTCCTGAAGGGCACGCTGCCCCAGAGTGGGGCCGGGTTACAAAACGACTCAACCTGCCAGTCACCTCACCGACGAAGCTATTTAAGAATCAATCTACGTACGTGCAGGCGGATTCAGTTACGGGGCATCATAGTTAACGCACATAGTGACATTTCCATAACTGAAACTGGTGTTACTGGAGAATAATAAAAATCAAAAGCTTTGAGAAACCTTCCATCATTTACAAACGTCTTTTATTTTTTCTCAAATCCAAATTTTCAACTCTAAAAATTTGGGTATTCCGATGCTATCATGAGTCTCATAAAGTCAACTTTTTTCCACGTTGGATCATCGAAAAGCAGAGCGGTTCAAAAGATGATGGTTCAGGTTTTCAAGGCCAGCTCTCCCTGAGTCCCTTATTAGTTCCAAAAACTGGGCAATTAGTGTGAGGGCCAACAATATGCACCGACTGCTCGCTTCGAGACTCTTACATAACAAAGCTGTTGCAAACAATTACATCTCTGAGAAGACGATGTTCCTAAAAACATGCACTCAAAACAAACTTCAAACCTGTGAAGCAGAAGGGAGTTCAAAAGCAAATAATGTACAGTGGTAGCCACGAAGAGCTTATTTGAACAACAACAGGATTATATATGACAATAATTCTTATTATTAATTCATTTATGTGAATGTTTTTAAATGATGTTCAACATTCTTTAAACACAAGCAGCAGAAACACGTGCACCTCGGCATGAGGCCGAGCAAACTGATGAAATTTCACCTTCGGGTGCATCTCGTTACTGAGCAGCGGAGGAGAAAGAGTACGAAGATGTGCGTCATCTGGTTAAAATAACTAAACCAATTAGCAGATTGGTTGTGACTCGATGTGGTTAGAATAAGATCCAAAAATAACATCAGAGCGCCGCAAAACACAGCTTCGGTCGTCAGCAAACACTTCGCAAAAACCAGGAGTGGCTTCATATTTCGTGTTATTTTTTTCAGGACGTGGTGCCACGAATGTCTGTTTTGGTCCCCAGGAGTTAGTCCTTGACAGCAGTGAGAATGATGGGTGCATTTCCAGATGTTAATGCGCTCCCTTCTTCAAGCCGCCGTTACAAAAATAGGCCGTTGCTCATTTTTCTGACCTCCTAGATCCCCAAATCATTCACGCCAACGGACAGACCTGGAACAAGAATGACATTACGTAAATGGTATTTACTTGTAAAGTGTAGTTCAGTGAAATGACCAAACCGCCTTGTTGTAAACATAGTTGTCATTATGTTGCTAGGGGACAATGAGCACTGCAAAAACAACAACAATGAGAGCTAAAAATAAGTCCAGATGTCTCTTATGTAAGATCTGCAGCAGATGTGAGTACTAGGGGGGTGTGGGAGTTGATGAGGAAGATGACCTCGCTCACCTCGACCTTCAAATTAACTGCACGGCTCCACTTGAAACAAGAGGCGCTATGGTTCGATAGCGCATTAGATGCTGAGAGCCTTCTTCCAGATCCACCACGTACTCCCTGACAGGAGAGATAACAGCAGTTAATTCTGGAACAATGCAGAAATAATTAGATCATCGGCTGAATGTGGTAAGGTGACGCTGCCACCTAGTGGGCGTGACGAACACAACATACCTCTGATCATCCATTTCGGGCTCAACCAGGATGTTCTCCTGTCTCTCCTTCACTCGTAGGAACACGAAGGAGTCCAGGCAGGGCTCTGGCACTGGGATCACATCAGGGCAGGTGGGATTTAGTGAGGCGGAGGGTGAAAATGTCAGAGCAAAATGCCACCGCGTTCAGGCGCGAGTCACGCAAGGTTGAACAGATACAAGAAGAGAGAAGACAAAGTGAAATACCTGCTTTGAGCATATCCACCGTCTGCAGGTTGGGAGGCATCCGCTTCAGTGCTACGGCCTTCAGGTAGGTTTCCGTGTTAGCGTAGTACCTGCACACCAGATGAAGGTTTTACCCCAATAGTTCACACAGAGGCATAAACAAACTAAAAATCTTCCATCGCTCACTCTTTAGCAAAGGCGAACTCCTCGGGTGAAAGCAGCGACGGCTCTCCCTCGCCTCGAGACTTTTCTCTTTCCAGGACGTGCGGGAAAAACTTTTCAATCTAGACACAGAGGGGGAACCAAGATCATTGTCAACATGCCACCGAGGGAAACGAGACCTTTATTTTGCTGTCGTCGTTGACCTCGCTGACCTTCTGCAGACGAGCGCGCAGGTAGCTGCTGAGCACGTAGCGGATCCGGTCTATCTCCATGCGGTGGATGCTGGCCTTCGCGTCGCCTTTCTTCACCCGTTGCAAGTTGGCTTCCTGTTGAAAATGTTCACATTTCTTTTATTCAGGGTGACTCACAGCAACCAGAAAAACAACTAATTCTGAATATTTATAGAGAATGAATACTAGAAACCATTTATTGTACATGATTTGCATGATTGTGATTATAAGTGCATAAATCAAACTCCATCTCCACAGCTGGATTAGATGTTGGGATTCCTACATCAATAATTTAATATTCACCATATAGACCTATTTAACACGTGTAGGCGTTAACATACCACAAATAAACTATTTACAGCAGAATATCACAGTGTGCAATAGAGGAAGGAATAACCAGAATCCACATGATTTGATATTATCACAAATAAAACCTTGTTTCCCCATTTTTTAGCATATTTTGATGATTATCTTGGTTAATATTGGGAATCACATTTATTTTGCCCAGAAGAATGGTTTTCATATGGTCCCATCGTTGATTTTACAACTTGCTGGTCTTTATTTTTACTTTTACTTTATAAAACTTCAGGGGACTATTGTATTTATTTATTTATAGATCATAAAGCTCCCTGCACGTTTGGTTTAAGGTCATATTGAAAGGATACATATGCTTTAACCCTTTATCACCCAAATATCATATATTATATATTTTATTTTGGCTGTAAAAGACCCAGAAATCATACTATGAGTGATTTGCCTCTTGTTTTTAGAATAACCTCAGCTTTCAATATCTGCCATTACTGTGTGTGTGTTGTGTTGAGGAAGTTTTGTTATTATATATTATATATATCGGTTATCCGTCTCCTAGAAACGTCGGTAGGATCTAATGACCAGCCGGTAAGCGAGACAAACAGCCCAGGAAACGGGAGGTTTTCCCGGTTGTCACTCACCATGTGACTCAGCTGCTCCATCACACACTCCACCACCTCGGACTTGTTCTCCAGCAGCTCCGGGGAGAACTTCTCGTTCAGCCAAGCCTGCGAGGGGGCGAAGAGGGGGGCACGGCTGTGAGGATACCGCCGACAGGGTCGTCGTGAAAACGGGGAGAACTCAGTAACTCAAACCATCGACTCACCTCCTCCAGTTTGGCTATGAGCTCCGCCGGGGTCATCACGTCCTCCTGACTGTCATCCTGGTTGACGTCGCTGCCGTCGTCAGACAGAACGTCCGACATCGTTTCTCTTTACGAAGCTAACTGACAAAAATACCGACCTTAACCGAGACTTGAACGAAGTGTTTAACTTTTAAACGTTTAAAAAAAGATGGCGAGATGCAAAAGTTCCCCGAAGAGACGACGACAAGCGACACAGGAGCGTGTGTTTACCGGGGAACCTCCTTGTGTATTCGCGCCACTACTACAGCTCTTCTCGCGAGATTTGAAAAAGTGTGTATCCCCTACGTTCTGTTTGTAAGGCAACGATCCTCACAGGCTACGCGAAGTGGAGCGCCGATGAACTCCTGACGTAAGAGAACGATATACGGGTTATATAACCAAATTATCTAGTTTGTAGACATTAGTTCGAAGTGTTTCTGTCAGGGTTGGTAACGCTTCTGCCTTTCCTGTTGTAGATGTAAAGTAGTGCTGCCTGAGAGTCTGAACTCAGGGCGGGTTGACCCTATATCAAAACAAGGAGTATTGTACTGTCCCTCATAATGTACACCATATTTTAAGTATTTATATACCATATTTATAAGTACACAGATGCTGATAGAGTATAGTGGTTCAGCAAATTACATTTTAAATTATTTTATTTGGAATAACAAAAATTACATTGCATGGAAAACTGCCCTGAAATATGATTAAAAATGGAAAATTGTTGACAAATCAGAACTCCTTGCTGCAGGCAATGGAAGCATGATGTATGGACACACACGCACACACAAACACACACACACACACACACACACATACACACACACAAGAAAAAAACAAACATGGATATCGCAGTCAAAACATGGAGGCCAGCTTCCCACAGACATTCCCAAAGTCAACATGCCATGTCTCCTCCTCACACATCTGTCCTCTCCTCCACCCATGTGCATCTCTATCAGCTGGTGTGCATTTAACAGGAATGCATCATCAGCTTGGTTCGTTCCAGCTGTCTTCTTTCAGACCACATTGTGGCCTGATTTCCTCTTTCCTCCTCATTTTGTTCTTGCCTCAGAATTCATCGGTATTTTTCACCAGTCACAATCTTGCATCCACTGTGGTGACGTTCAGCGTTGCACATCATGTCTCACACTGGCTTCCTCTGGACTCATGGGACTTACAGAATTTGAAGCCGGGGCGGACCTCAACCTGGGGAGCTGCAGTCGTTTCATAAAGCAGATAAACGGACAGGAAAGAGACTGCTGGTAGTCTGATGATGGTTGAGGCTCCAATTTCTGGGCAATTAATCCCCTGATTCAGAAAATAAAATGTTTTATTGTGCATAGTGACAATACAGGCTAACTCTGTCTCTTTCCTATCATATTGTGACTTATAAATATCCTTTATTTATTAGCTGATGACCTCCCCATGTACATGGGAGCCCATTTACCCTGCATGATGAATAACCATATAAACTGTAACACATAAATCAGGTGGTTTAAAATCAACTGGTTTAAATCAAATGGTTGAAAGGACAGATTTAGACCAAACAATTGAAAGAAAACATTTCATATGAAAATTAAAGGGGCTATGAAATGTGTTATGATAGTTTTATGACATGGAGAAACATTTCTAGAATTAAAAACAAAAAGGACCACGCTCATTAATTTATGATCATTTACTTACTTTCTGTTTTGAATACATTTAAATGACAATGCAATCTGCTTATATTATCTTTGAAAATATTTAATACTGATAGATACACACAAACGTCACAGTACAGTACAGTAACAAGGTTTCTTTGCGTTCGACACAAAGTATTCAAATTGTGCAAATCAGAACAAATGTGCAACAAATGACGGAATTTGATCTTTAACTTAAGAGAGTTTGGCATAAATCACGTTACTTTTTGGACACGGTTTATCGGTGTAACGCTGTGGTTTATAGTTTTAAATTGACTCCATGAAATGATAATACATACATCTAATAAGGACATTTACCACGGTTCCGCTTTGACCTGTTTCACCTCGATTCTATAAATACAGTATCTCTGGCTGATCTGTCATGCAGTCACAGTTAATTATGCTACACGTCTACTGGTTTCCCACGGGGAGTCGTGTCTCCAGGCAACAGAACCCAAATATCCGTGTGCTGCATGTTCAAAACACAAGGAAGTCTTGTAGGCTTTCATCGAGCTGATTCTTCTTCCTATTAAAGTCTGGAGTTGAAACAAATCATCCCATCTTGTGAAGGTAAATGGGATGCATTGCAGGAAGGGTATATCCGGTTTGGGGGTTGAGCAGAGGGATGGAGTAGGGATGAGGGTAAACGGCAGACGCCGTGAGAGCGGAGTGAGCCGGGCTCATTGGGACGTGTCGGTACATGAGCTGAGATTGAGGTAGTCTCATTCTGTTGGGGAGGTACGCCGGGTGGAACAGCGGCTGGTGCCGAGAGTCTCTCCCCGCCGATTTGTCGTAGCTCGACAGGACGCACGACACCGGCATGCCGGCGGCGGGGTGAGCCGCGTGCTGAGGGGCGGGACCCTTCTGTAGCATTGTCCTGGATTTCTCCCTCTTCTCTGTCTGATAAAGCCACGGAGCCATGGTGCTCAACTTCTTGGAGCAAGTCATAGGGTTGTCCTGCGGCACCGGCCGACCTTGACCTTGGATTTTGTAACCCGGCCAGACGGGAGCGGGCCGCAGCAGCTGCACAGACTTTGGAACGACTTTGGTGAAACTCGAGGTAGACGTCGGAGCCCAGTCGGGTCGCACGACGAACGAGGAGGGCGGGTGGAAAGGGTGGATGGGATATTTGCCGCTGTGGATTGACTTCCAGTCGGAGGCTTTCATTTGGGCCTTGGTGGAGTCTGCAGATTGGGAGTCTTTATTCTGTCCTGCAGGGTCTTTGGATATCTGACTCACAGCCTTGCTCTCCTCACAGCTGGACGTACTTTTCACAGAACAGTTTTGGGTGAGTTCAGGTCCGGATGCAGGTTTGTCTTCATTCCCGTCTGCACCGTCCTCTGAGGAGACGGAGTAAGGGGACAGGCTGCGTGAAGAGGACGGCGACGGAGGCAGCGGGGAGCTGTCGGAGGAGTTACAGGTCCGGCTGGAAGACGCCCGGACCGGAGACTGGGAGCAGTGGATGACGGAGGGTCTCTCCTTGTCCTCGCCCTGCGGACTCAGGGGCAAGTTGAGACTCGCCTGGGCCATCCGCTTCTTTTTCTCCAGGGGAGAGATGACCTTCCCGGCGGCAGGCGGGTTATGAGTGGTCCAAGGCCCGGATATGGGGACGAGGCGGCCGTAGACGGAGGGGCAAAGGCCGGCGGGCTGGGAGCGGTCTGGGTTGTGTCTGTCGGAGGAGCTGGTCCAGAGAGCCGGGTGAGGATGAATCACAGCTTCACTTTGGCAGGCGGCCTCCGGACTTCTCTGGGTGAGTATCTACGTGAGGAAACAGGAGAGGTTTTAGGACACAAATACAAATCTCTTTTTGAGACGTTTGAACAGATAGAGTGCGTTACCTCCATCTCTGAATCCAGCTCTCTGTCCGACTGAGTCCTCTTGCTCTTCCTCTCAGCCTTGTTCACCTTGACATCCAGATTCCTCTTATAGGGCTTCCTGGGTTTGCTCGGAGGCAGCGGTCGGTCCTCCTCTCCTTTTATGTGTCTTTCAAAGGGCAGCACCAGCCTAAAGGAAACACAGCTCCGATTAGGAATCATCCGCTGTGACGGTGATTTCATGTAAACAAGTCGGAAACACGGGTCGTCCTCACTTCTCATAGTGTCTGCGGGTGCAGGTCGCGGCGCTGGTGCTGCCTGGACTTCCTCCCAGCTCATCGTACACTTTTTTCCAAAGACGTCGCGCCGTCACCTGTTGGAAAAAAACACAGTGTGAACAAAACGCCGGATTGAAGAAGACTTGAAACTTGAGATTGGGATCAAAAACTCATGTTTACGATGTTTACTGAGATAATACATCAAGAGAGAAGTCGGGACATTTTCTCATTCCATGTAATCAGACTTATTCATGCAATCAGAGGAGCTGCCCCCTGATGGCCAGTAGAGAGAATGCAAGTTTAAGGCACTTCAGCGTTGGCTTCACTTTCGCCGCCAGCATTATGATAATAACCATGATAACCACATAATGTTTAATTTAAATATGTGTCAAGTGTAAAATATAAATAATGCAAAGTATTCCCAGTTACCCCGGCGGGCCTGTGTTCCAGCCGTGTTTTTAATCTGTATTATAACATTTAAATGCCACGTCTGCTGGTTTCTCATGCTTTCAGACTTATGTTGTGTTTCCTGCAAACACAGCAGCAGTGAGGAGGGTCAAACCCTATTTACAGCCACAACCTTGCACTCTCGTGCCATTTCAACATGAGTTGCACTCTCAGATGTTGCCTCACATTGTCAACTTCAAAGACAGCCGGGCGACAGTGTGGTAGCAACCACCATGTTGCAGCGCCTTAGCTCAGTTTCCACTCAAACACTTGTACTCACTGAATCATAGCCCCCGAGTTTCTCAACAGCTTTAAATATCCTCCAAAGATTGACTGGGGGAGAAAGACACACATGAGAACCTTATCATATTAATTAAAAAACATGTGAATAATGTCTTTTATTTTTTAGCAACACTCACTCTGTTTGAAGCCAAGATGCGGGATCCGTTCTATGGCTGTGCCTCTGTCCTTCATGAAGGAGTGCAGGCTCGACACGAAGGCCTTCTCCTCCATCTGCACCAGTTTGGGCCTCACGTCCTCCTCACATTCAGCCGTGGAGTCATAGAGGATCTCGATCACAGAGGGAGAAGCCTAAAAGGCAAGAAAAACATGTCAAATGTGTTGAAAATCAAGCAGCTCCTGTAAATGTGACGCAGTTCACAGAAACGTGTTTCTTTCTGTTGAAGGTAGGAAAGAAGTCACACAGAGTCATCTCATATGATGCAAATGTTAAAGCATCAGAATCAGAGAGTAGGGTTTTACCGCTACTTTCAATAGATAACCGCAACACATCATGTCTGGAGAGAAAGCAGCAGACTTGTGGGGTTTTTGGTCTCGAGTTGCCAGTCGCTGGTATCACAGATGTCACAATGAAAAACAAAACACGCACGGCTCAAGAATTCTGTGCGTTTGACTGATGAGAAGCCCGACTTTGAATAATAAAGACGGGCTGCTTTTGTGACATCCGAGAAACAACTTGTTGTGTGTTTCGCTGAGTTTCTGCAGAACTGGAGTGGTTGACTTTGAAGGGGATTTTTCAGAGATGCCCAGATATCTGATTGCCCAGAACTCCACTATAAAGATATTGACAATATTATGTGGTTTTGTGAGAAAGAAGAAATGAAACAGCGAGGGCATGCTGAATCAAAAGCAACAGCCAGGAAGGGTTTCGAAAAGAGAAGTTTAAAACAATAAAGACTTAAGAAGAGAAACTTGTTCATGAATGCAGCATCTATTTTAAACCGGGCGATATCTCTGTAAGGCTTTAAAGTTGAATTGTGATTTCACGCGGTGTAACCTGCAGTATGGTGGAAATAAACAAATATTATTCCCACTGACTCATAGAGCACAAATGCTGATAAACACTTCTGTTGTTTCACGCCTGATATTTAAATGTGAAATCTCACATTCAAATCGATTGGATGCCAAAAGAGGTCACGAAAGACAGCGTCGATATTTCTTCCAAAGATAAGGCGCCTTATTTCGGAGGCACGTCGTTGTACAACAAATGATCTCGACGTGGTTTCATATTGAATAAAGTTCCTCTATGTGGTTCCTGGTTCCGAGAAGTCGGCCTCTCGAGTGAGTAATAGTGAAGGTGCAGGCCTCTAACCAACATAACCCCGACTGAGTCACAGTTCAGAGGCTCCACACGGCCGTTCCCAGTCGACGGCTCTGACTTTCCACTTCTGCATCACCTGCTTTTCCAACTGCACAGATGTTTGTGTTCAAAATGTCGAAAAACAAATATGTTTTTAATCACTTTTTATCTCCAGAGCCGTGGCTGATGAACGCGGAGGAACGTCATCCAGCATCCAATTCAGGTCGGATTATTCATGAAAAAAAACCCGTTCAGGTTCATGCATCGTTTGGTTTGCCAACAGGAAACGTCTGCACCAGAAGCCACATACTGTAGCCCCCCCCCCCCCCACACACACACACACACACACAAACACACACACTTGCAGATCTGTACACCAATATCACGGTAGATTACATTTTTTGGAAAACCGTGTGGGTTGGTGTTGATGTCAGAGTGTCGATCTGTTTTCTCACAATGACTGACAGCTGCTATCGGTGGGGGCCAGAGGGGTCACCACACACACACACACACACACACACACACACACCACCGGGCTTTCGACTATACCATCAGCCTCGGAAATTCGATGAGCTAATTTGCGTTTCTCATATTGCGCCTCTGGTTCCAGTTACCAGAATGAAGCGAGGGGCCTCCTGCTGAACGCTCTCTGTGAGAATATTGCGTGCGTCTTTCTCTCTCTCTCTCTCTCGAGTTTCTCTTAGGACACAAAACAGAATCACTAATTCCTTGTTACTCATTTCACAATCAGCCACCGAGATGAAACAACTGTACACACACACACACACACACACACAGTCAGCACTTGAAAAAAAAAATGCCACTATCTCAAATTCACTAAAAAAGGGAAATGAAAACGCAGTGAGGAGTCATGTCTGTAGTCACTGATTAACTGTAACTGATGGAAATTGCCCAAACTGCTGCCAGGAGGCCAACTGACACATTTCTGTTTTTTTTAAACCCTCAGTGACTGAGGTCAGTACCTGGTTCTGGTTCTGGTTCTGGTTCTGGGTCCCCGCCTCGTCATCACTGGCTGCCGATGGTTGCGACGTCTCACTCTGGTCCTCTTGAGCTTCAGCAGAAACAACATGTTATAATTATGTTCACATCTTCATTATACAAGAATAATGAGCTGAAACATTATAATAGGAAACGGTTAAAAAACAAATTTAATTCAAACAACAAAAACACTTCTGGAAATGTCGTTTTTGTAAATTGCGTAACGGCTGCAAAAAAAAAAAAAAAATAGAAATCTGTCAAACATATTGTCAGCCGAGTCTGATATAAAACCACAGGTTGCAAAACCACTTCCTGCTCATGAACATAACCGCTTGAACTGTATACGATATTGTAACACACAGCAGTTAGAGCATCTGAATCCATGAACTGCAATAAAGCTGAATTATTCATTTATGGAAGCATAAAGACAGGTGATTATTAAAAAAAACAAATATAGGTAAACAGGAATATGACATATTGATAAATACAGTTAATTTTAATTTCAAGTCTCATGCTTCTCTTAATATTCAGCAGCTTATTGATCCACTTTATGAGGGGAAAACAAAACAAATCTGAAGCAGTGAAATGTGATTGTCAGCTCGGGACCTCCAGCCCTCCACCCACACTGATATCACTGGTGTGCAAAACCAATATACTTCTCTTTTGAGATCACTTGTTTCCTGTGCTGCGGCTTGAACCTTCAATTCTGCTTTCAGTCGCCTCCGACTTATTTGTCATGTACTGAATTATTTCTCAAACACCAGCTGATGGTTCTTAAAGTTTGTTTTCTTTGCCTTTTATCAAAATGCAGCTGCTTTCTTTCATTCATCAGTAATATTATATTAATATGAACATTTAAAAACACATTCCTAAGGTTTTTCGGTTTTAAAAATCAAATTAGCTGATTTCTTTCACAAATTAATGTAATTTACATTCATTTCAAGTGTTATATGTTCATATTTGTAATATAATAATAACTTTACAGTATTTGAGCCAGCTGTAGTAATATAATAATACACCAAACAGACTTCTCACCCATTTCCAGCAGTCGTCCTCTCTAGTCTCTCTGGCTCTCACTGGGTTTGGTGACAATAATTCATGCAGCGTCCTCTTCAACTTCACACCACCAAACAGGAAGTTGTCTCCACACAACAGTTTCATTGGTTGCTCTGCTCGGCCCGCAGCAAATGAGTCTGGGAAACGGAGTCTTTTTCACAGTCTCACAATGTCTGTTCTCTGTTTCATCACCTGATTTTCAGACAAAAAAACCCAACAGCAGCTGTGTTGAAATGATCTTTGTCTCCCTGTTTCAACAGAATCGGATGATTTCAGCTCAATATTCTTTCATTTACTTCCTGATAAATAATGATGGAACCAGGATGTAATTAGACAAGACATAAAAATACATTTCTTCCATAAAGTTTATCGTAACATGACTGAGTTTGTGATATAATGGTCACCTTCGTTGTGCAAACTGGACTCAAATTCACTAAAAATAGCAGGAAGTTGGGGAAGTGAAAGAAATGTTCAACTGATGCCCACCGGACGTTAAAGTGTCTAAAAGCAGGAGGAACACTCCCAAGAATTTAGGAATCTATTCTCAAATAACGGAAGCAACGATTTAATCTGCTGTTCATCGACGAGCTGTCGGATTATTAATAAACCGTCTATTACACAATAAACCAGATGAAGGTTATCGTTTGAAAAGTGTCTCAGTCGAGAAGTCAAACCACTTTCCTTTTGTGATGAAGTGTTGAATAATGTTGCTTTTTGAGTGCATCATATCATTTGAAATTAAAGTAAAACGTTCCACCCTGACAGAGTGTAAGGTAGAAAATAAAAAATGCTGCTAATAGAACAAATAAATATGCAATAACAGCTCTAAAAGTGATGAGACCGTCTCGTAACTGAAGACATTACGTTTTGAGGAAGCACTAAAGCACCACTTCTTTAAAGTGGTTTCTACCGGCCTGAAAGATATTGGCTAAAAATAAAAATAAAATAAAATGCCAGGATGAGCCAGAAGGAGCTTTTATTTCCCCACTAGAGATGAGCGGTAATAAAAAACGGTCACCTATTTATCTACTCGGCGTTATGAGTCAGAGGATATCCCCTCAAGATATTAGGTTCCTCGTGGCTATATGGAAAGCATCAAGATGTACTTTCCTTTGGATTTCATATTTGATTAAAGAGGAGTGACTCTAATATTTCTTTTTTACATTTTCTCACAAGGTCATATTCAAAACGAACTGTGTTTTTTCCCTCCATTTCCCATCTACAGATCTTGTGATAATAAATTTAAAAAAACATGTTACGGTGCAACGGAGCTGCACCTCGACACCATCCACATTTCCTCCCTTTGTTTTTGAACTATTTCAAAAAGGGGATGCCCTATTCCCCCATCTGTTGCGGATAGACTATGACATTTCACAACGATTAACATTTAAATGTCAAAATATCTACTAACTGTCCGATTCTCGAGAAGTGTTTTGGGTTTTTGTTTGACAGATGTTTTTGTTTTTTTGAGATGGGCTCTCTGCAGAAAAAAAAACAACAACAAAAATGTAATAAATGTGATATTATAGTGTTGACATGCTGGATGTGAAATGTAGAAATAAAACTAGATCAGATCTGATTCTTCACTAATAGGGAGACTTCACGACGGAAAGGCTGACCTACTAAGAAATAACATTAATAATGGTGATATTTGAACCACCCTCATCTCCTGCAGCCGACAACAAATGGAGGGGACGATGAGCAAAAACATCGGTTGCTAAGATGGAGAATAAAATCCCCCAGCGATTCATTTCAGACTTTCACTGACACGAACATATGAGGCAGAAGGTGACGGCAGAGCGACGCAGATGACAGCCTGTGGAGAAAAATATTGTGAATTCAACACAAAAGATTTCCTGTCTGAAGTGAGTCACTATCCTGGTAGCAATTTGAAAACGTTGAACTGGTGCGTTGACGGTTCCAGTCACGGCGGGGAAACGTCTTTAAGCTGAACGAGGTTTTCCAGAAGGTTTTAGGTTCTAACAACTCGGTTACTTTAGGTAGAACAGAACAAAGTTACAGAAGTATATCTGTGATCAGTAAAAGCAGAGGTGTAAGAGTGTAATATCAGTTTTCTTATCGGTTTCTCGATGTGTAGGTGGCACGTGGAAAACCGAAGAGGCTGATTCATTTGGTGACAAGCTCGATCACATTTAAAAGACAAATTCAATATTTGGAAAGTATTTAAAAAGGAAAAGGGCGTTTAAATATTAACTGTTATTAAGATGACATTATTTTGCATGAAGATTTCAATGAAACACTACAATTTCGGTTTGTTTATACTATATTTAACAGAAAAGATTTGCACAATGAAAGATTCATGGCTTTAACACAAAATGAGATACAACGCGTGGGAATGTATGGCATTTAAGTTGACTGAATTTATAAAAACATATTGGATGTGTATATTGCACAGGTTTTATAATGAAATAATATTTTTACTTTTTGTTATTTGGCCCAACCACAAAGATTTAACTGAAGGATGTGGGAGAAATAAAATCAGATTTTTCGTGTGAAAATGAAACCCATGCTTTGGAGGTAAATTCCCCCGCCGTCGCCTCATTCCAGGAAACGGGCTGTAGATCACATACTGAGTCTGTGTATCCGTCTGAGTTCCTGTTAAGACCTTTGAAAATCCCTGCAGGTTTTCTATCTTTTCTCAAGCCGATCGGACAAGACGTGACAACACCGCTTTGCTTATTTATGTTTTTATTATGAAGGATGTCTGTGCATTACAATAGATTCTGGAAAAACAAACAAAAACAACTCGATGGATATGTGATGCCCGTTTCAATTCATTCTCAAATGGATTTGTTTTCCTTTTATCAACTGACCTCAAAGCTAAAAAGAGCAAGAGTTTTAAAACCTGCAACGTTTCAATTAAAATGTCACTGCATTCACCGTCAATATGGCACCGCAACAGCACATATTATATTATTATTATTAGAGATCTGCACTCAAACTCAACCTCAGACCCGCGAGATCCAAAAAAAAAAAAAACTGAAAAATAAAGGCCGACTTCTCTTCAGCTTCGTCCCTGAAAATGGAAATATGTTGAAATAATCAGATGACTAAGGAATGAAAGCGACTGTTACACCGTCACAGTTAAAGGGAACCGTTTGATGCATTTCCCCACTAAACCCACCCAGAGCACAGCAAACATCATCTGATGAGTCGTTTTAAATATTCACGTCAACCACAGTGAGATCAGTACGGAAACATGGGTTTGTAATCCACACAGGATCAAGAACATAAAAAAAAAAAAAAGAAGAGGAAAAGTTCAGTCTGCCGGTAGAGAAAAGGTGAACACAAGGCAAAAGGATCACACTGTAGCTGGTACCGCCATCTTTGATTTTTGTTTTTCCTCCCCTGAAATATTCAGGAGCATTTGCTACAAGTAACAACGAAATTATACCTGAAATAGAACTGAAGTCACTTAGTAAGGAATGTGAACTAGAAGTGCTTTTAATTTAAGACTCAACAAAAGGCTGATATTGTACTGCATCACATTTAGAGGAAAAAGATGGGGAAGGGGGGGGTCTTCACGAATCCCTAAACTATGCCATCAGTTGCTCACAACATCGACAATGCTTTCTGGAAAAGAGATGCCCTCGATGACCACCGGTCCGTGATGTGGAGGGTCGTCGTTTCAGCCTGACCACGAGAGTGTGAGGACTGACTGTGTGTGTTGTCGTACTGCAGATGTCCTCTGGGGGTTGCCAGTGTGATAATCTGGGTTGAGGGGATTTGGGGGGGGCTGGGCTAAATTAGCTCCACGTAATTGGCTGGGAACATTCCAAAATGACCATCTGGGGCGTAGCCGCGCCACCAGCCCTCGTCTATCATCTCGATCCCGTTGATGATGTCGTCGGGATCGAATGAGATCTCGGTGTCGTCGGCTGGAGGGGAAGAGCAGAGTTACTGTATGAAACACTGTTTTAACTTCCTGATTTTCTATTTCTTACAACTATTATTGACAGCACACACATTTTTTGTAACTTTTTTCATAGAACACTTTAATTAAATTGTTCATAATAAAAGCCATGAAATCATTTTATTACAGGACCTGCGTTCACTCCTACAAATGTCTGTAAGGCCGTTCCTCCACGGCTAATTTTGGACTTGCAGGTGGTACAAACTGAACTTTATATCTTCACTCACTTCCACACTGACAATGTGTGTGTGTGTGTGTGTGTGTGTGTGGCTTTGATGTGTGCCGCCGCAGTACGCCTTGAGTCTGGTTTTAATGATTTTCCACCGATGGGAGGTCGTCTAACAGTGACTTGACTAATTTCTAAAGTCTGGTGGAGTGATATAAGAACTCACCAGCCTGGTAGTCGTACAAAGCTCTGGCACAGGTGCCTCTGTCTGGTGTCTCCTCAGCAGCCTCCTCAGCAGCGTTATTCTCCTCCACCTGGAGACGGAATAAAGACCAACACAACCAGCTATAATCACAACAAGTCAGGGACCAAAGTGAGCTACTGCTTCTATAAAACATATAAATAAATGATGGCAATATGAAAGTTGTAGTCACGTTCCCATGTAAGTAATTTTATTTATTTATTTATTAATAAATAATGAAGTTCTGAATAAAAATGGTGGCCTCTGGCTGATACTGAAAGTGCAAAGGAATTAGACATCGCAGCAGTGGAATAAGGTTATTATATTATGGCTATAAACCAATCAGATTGCTTGACTTGAGCAACCACATTTTAATGATTTGCATGCTACATTTTCCTGCTAGAGGTAAGTAAATAATCACCTGGGCTGGCTCTTCGTAAGCCGTCTCTTGGACGTAGGAGTCGGCAGCCGGTGGCGTCTCTGAAAACCACAGATTACCATCAGTGAGATTAGTCCGAGCCGGGGCGTCTACCTACCAGCAGGTGGCAGCAGCAGCAGCAGCTGATCCTGACAGCAGCGGTTTGGATGGAGGGTATAATGTGAGCTTACAACAAATCACAAACGTTCGTTTAGGAGAAGCAGATGGCGAGGGGTTGGAAAGCTGATGCTTAACACTGGTGTTGTGTGAAATGGGCCCCACCTTCACACGGCTCCTGGGGGGACGCCTCCAGCTCATCAAACTCACACCTGGACTGCCCATCATCCACATCAGGCTCTTATCATCCAACACACAAGCACAGACATGCATGTACACGGGGGAACACGTTCACAAGTCCACACAGGCATGAAACCACCACCACTGTCAGATCTGGAAGCTTCTCAGGAAACAAGAGGAGCACTGAATGGAAGCATGACTCATGATGCAAGTTGTGATTATGATGATAATGAAGATGATCCCACACAGAAACAACACTGAGAAATGAAGCATGAAGCTTTACGTTAAGTTGAAATGTTGTGTATGCACTAGTGTGTGTGTGTGTGAGCTCACACCTGTGGCAGGGACAGGAGAGGCAGATCCTGCGGGCACAGGAGAAGCTTGGCGCTGAGGTGAGCTGGCTTGCTCGCTTTCATACGTAGGCTTAGACAGAAATGGGCTTTGCAGACGCCCTGTGGCGGAGACACACATGGAAGCCCCCGAAAACAAAATGGACGAGAGAAAACAGGTTGAACAGAAGAAGAAGAAAGGCAGAGACCATGATGGGGGGCGGACACAGCGTTAAGTATGACTATGAGACAGCTATGCAGTCTGATGGAGAGTTAAAGCTCTGGAGAAGAACAGCGTAGAGAGGCAATCATCAAAAACAGAATCACCGCTCTGTACTTTCCGCTAGCTGAGAGAGAGAGAGAGAGAGAGAGGCTGAGAGAGCTTTGCAGTACTGCGGGAGAGGCTGTGACATTTAAAGCTACCAGATCAATGTGGAGGTCGGCGTTACCTGGCTGGGGGCTGGCAGGGCCAGCAGAGGGGACGTCTGAGTCACTGGGAGTTATTCCTCTCTCTCTTTGCTTGAACATCTCTCTGGGGTTCAGAGCGCGCTGAGAGATCAGAGACGCCGCCTCCTAGAAAATAATTCATAATATATACAATAAGCTTTAGACGGTCGCCGGTTATTAATAACGCAGTGAGAACTGTAGCTGAGAGAAAAACTACAAAGCAGGCGTAATGTGTGATTTCCGTAAAAATGATCACAGAGAAAGAGAGAGCCCATGCAGTAAAGAGTGGAATATGAGTGTGCTGTTGAGCTTCACAGTTGATTAGAAAGACATGTTTTGAAACAGGCAAGAAAAAAAGGGTGGAAAGTAGTTTGGCCAGAAGACAGCACTCAGGGGAACTCACATTGGCCTTTTCCACAGATTCACCTCTCTTGATTGCTGCCTTCTGGGCTGCCTGGTTCTCCTCCTGCTCCTCCTGATAACGTCCATATCAATGTTGGCAGTGCTGACGATAGCTATACCTTTGCTGACTTAACAAAATGCGCATGTACTACCGAAACTTATTACTTAACTTGAAAAATAAAAATCGGAAGGTAGGCAACACTCAATACGAAAGTCGATTTCAATTTCACACCGATCCACGTTCACACTCATTTCTGATTCCTCAACATCTCTGTCGGGTCACTTCACGGTTATAAAGTTGACTCAAAGTGCAATCTGGTGAGACACTCACCCAGCGTTGCTTCTCCCGGTCTTTACTCTCAGTCTCCTGCTGCTGCTGGTACTTCCTGCTCAACAAAGAAGAGGATGTGGAATTTGAACCCTTTCAAAAAGTGTGCGTTTCCTTCAGCGGCTACCTACTTCTGTTGGTCGATTTGAGAAGCCCTCTCCTTGTCCCGTTTGTCCCTCTGCACCGCCTCCACGGCCTCTCGGTCTTTCCTCTCCTTCTCCAGGTGCTGGCGCTCGTCGTTCGCCTTGCGACGCTCCTCCACACGCCGCTTCTCCTCTTCTTTCTAAAAAGCCAAAAACCAGCTAACGAGGTCAGCGATGGGCTTTGGTATCTTGCATTAAAAAGCTTGATGTCAGAATAGTTTATCTCAGAAAGCTGCAACCGGCACCACTTTCTGGGGTTATTTGTGACAGGTATGGTGATGAGCCAAAACTGCAGACAAAGGACAAAGCTACAAGAATGCTTTCGCTGACTACGGTTACAATTGTGATGGATAAAAAAAAACTGCCTGCCTTGTATTTTTTTTTTTTTTTTTTTTTTTTACACAGGCTTTTAAAGAGAAATGGAAATGTGTCAAAACTGCAAACTTTCGCAGAGTTCATGCAATTTCAATGAATGACTGAAAAACATCTTGCATAGAAATGACATTTCTTAGGGAGTCGTTTTTAGGAGATGGTGATCGTCTCAGCAGGAGCTTACCTCTGCCTGAGCCCAGAAGTTGTCTTTGTTGGTCTTTTTGATTTCGGACATGGCGTTGGTCTTCTGGTAGACTGAGCCCTGCATCCAGGAAACCACAATTTACTACCATTGTGTAAACATTTTACATTATAAACTAGAAGAAGAAAAAGCCCCTCGGGATCCAACTACTTTATTCATTAACTGGATAAAAATGTAAATGTTTATCTTCCCTCCAAGTGATGTCATACCAGACAGTGGGTTAAAATATGAATGTGCCTAATTTATAGTGATCATTTAACAACTTTCAGATGTGAACCAATGGTTGCTTTTCTCTCATATAGAGAACTTTCTCATAGGCCGACCCCCATCTGTTTCTCTCTTCTGGAGAGTTTGTTTGTTTGTTGAAAGCTGGTTCGGTGTGTGCGGACGTAACAAAGAGAAGAAAAAACAAACACTTCAAATATATCCACATTTTGACATTGAGGAGCTCAGTTAAGATCTGCTTATCTCACTAGCGTGAAACGTAAGCAAACAGGAGGGCACGAGGCAGGAACTGCATGCGTCGCATACCACGGGACCCTGAGGACCGCTGTCCTGGAAGCGGCTGGAGGATTCTTTGTGGAAGTTGTAGTTGGCTCCCGAGGCTTTGGCCACCTTTTCGATGATCACCTCTGGCTCCACGTCCTCCTCTGCTCGGGCGTTTATTGTGACATGCGCCCCCTGAAACAGCATGAAATAAAAAAGGTCACACAAAGAGGGAAACATCTGCAGCTGCACTCTTGGTTTTAGCATGAACCACCCAATAATTTGTTTACATGTGACGTTGCACTATTCCAACACTGCGCTGGGACTTTAGGCTTTGCAATTCTGGAAACCTCTTACATGCACAGACATATATATACAGTATAAAAAAACAAACTAAAGGAAAGGGGGAAAGCAGAAAAGAATAGAAGGTCCCGTTTAAGTCCAGCTCAAAGCCATAATTGACATGCAATTTAGCACACAAATAACCTCTGCAAACATAAGTAGAAATGCAAATGCATATTTAAAAACTACAGTTAAAAATTGGTGCAGTGGTACCTTAAGGAAATTGGCCATGGAGCTGACATGGTTTGCACATATTCCTTTCCTGGCATCCTTCACTCCTTCTCCAGTCTGAAACAGAAACGGTCACCGCGCGCCTTCAAGGAGGGCCTCAAGGTGGACAAACAAACGTACGATAGCACGATAGTGAAGTGCAGCACAAACCCAGTTGATGAGGACATATTTAGGCAGGCCAGAATTTGGATCCACGACCCGACAGAAAGCGTACATCACTTTTCCACTGTTCAACTCCTCAACCAACTCCTCCAGCCCTCCATCTGACACATAAACATTGTGGAAAAGTTAAATGGTTACTGTGGTCGGTTGTGTAACTGTGGACATTTTTTCCTCTTTCAAAATGATGGGGTGAGAACGCAGAGGCAAGCACTCCTTTTGTACCGATTTATTCCACAACCGCAACTGTATGCTGACAATGAAATTCCTGCACACATTTGATAATATCGTGTTGGGAGTCATAAAAAACACGATAACAATATCGGCTCAGTTCCTCACCTCCCTTTTCTGCCAGGCGGATATCATTACTGTTTCCCTCGTAGGTGAACAAGGCCCTGTGGAAAACACAGGATTAAGGATATTAAAATACCAGCTGAACAGATCACACAGAGACAGAATGGAGGTTGTTCCGGAGGCTGTTCTGCAACATTATATATTCAACTAAACAATGGGGGAGAATGTAAATATTGGATGGTAAGTTGTAAGTCTGTGAATCCATTTATATCAGTTATATTTCCAAGCAGAAATACCAACAAAATGAAATCTAAAATGTGCAGATTTACTGCCTTTACTTGTTGAAAATCTTCAGGTTTTGTTGTTGATCAACTGCGCAAAGCAAGACATCTCATGATCAAGTCATGATGGGCGTCTTTATCTAATTTTTACGAGGGTCAAGACAGATATCCCATTTATCAAAAAGATAATCTGCAAATTATGAAGATTATCTTTAGTTGCAGCTCAATTTAAATGGCACACAGAGAAGATTGAAAATAATATTCCATTGAATAGAAAACAAATCCTTATTTGGCCTGATTTCCTGCAGAATATTCTAGATCTCTTGCATTATTGCATTATTGCATATTATAGTGGCAATTAAATATCTACCTTGTATGGCCATTTCAGAACAGTTGCATGTTAATGTGTGCAACAATAAAAATAAATCTGGAATAAAAGCTCACTACCAGGTCTAGAGGCCTCTAAAAAGCAGATGCTCCTGATCAGTACAGTGGATTTAGTACACACTTAAGTACACATTTGTGCAAAAGGAACTTCCTCACCAATGAAACTCTTTATGACTGATCACTTCTTTGTTTCCACATCTTTCACTTTGACTTGCATCACACAAAACAATCCCCTAGAGTAACAGCAAGATGAGAACATGTAAAGGAAACACCTTTTGGGGCCAGCAGGACTCCCTGGGATTAACTAATTAATCGAGGTCACCCTTAAACACTGCAGCTGTCTTCAACAGGTTTTTAATTTCAACCACAAGGGAAAGCAAAGGCACGTTTTTGTCGCGTGAGATAAGGCCAAGAGGAAGTTCCTGGATTTTGACTTCACATATTTGGGCCATATTTCACTTCTGATATCCTACCAGGAAGTGAGCGAGGTAGCTGATCTAACCTGAGGTTATTCACCCCCAAATTCACGACGAAACGTGATGAAAATAGTTTTACAGTAATACGTAGGAGGCATTAACAGTTGGTTGCCTAGCTAATTAACAATGTTACAGGCTATTCAGTTAGCTCATCTTTCACGTTAATACACTAAATGTTGAGTAAGCTAAACGCCCATAAAGCTGACTTTTAGCTTAAGCTACGTTGTCGCTAATTTAACGAGCAGAAGGTCATATGCGGTTAACAGTTAAGTTAACAGTAACTCACAGGTTAAGTTTCTGTCGTTAGGTTACCGTTAACTTACTTGACGACTCAACGCTAGCTAACACCGAAGCTAGCACAGCGCCTCCTACACAGGGCTAACGCTGTTAGTTTTTTTTATTTTTTATTTTACAAAAAACTGCTCCTTACCAGTTGGTACTGGACTTTTCATCTACCACCTCTTTGAATGCAGACGTTAATGCGGGCCCGTTTTTGCTGAGGTTAACTGCCATCGTTGCGCTGAGTACAGCTAGCCAGCTAGCTATCCGGGATGCGCCCTTCCTAATAGGGAGGAGTGGCGAAGATGCTGACTTTCAGCTCGTCTAGCTAGTGCGCCTGCGCTTTACTCACCGCGACACCCCGAAGGCGCGGAGCTAGTGCGCGTATCTTATTATTATTAACTCCGCTGTGAATTTGCGCGATCCAATTGATTATTAAAACGAACACATTTCTCACTTTATGATCGTGAGAAGAAAAAAAAACAGCAGAAATATCGACCAGCGCACAGATTGTGTTGTCAGCACCGCACGAACCTCGCATGACGTCTCATTGAATCAAACGTACCCTAGAGCAAGCGTACATTAACAGCAACTTTTTTCCTTTTTTTTTTTACATTAGTTATTGCTTTAACGTGGAAAACAAAATAAGTGCATTTACAATATTACATTTCTCTGTTAATTTATAACATTATGTCTTGTTATTGACACCTGCTCTTTTAAAATGCACAGCTGGTTCCTGCTCATACTGCTGTTAGTTATTACATAATAACATAAAGACAAACGCACAAAAAACAAATGACTGCAGACAATGGGAAACCAAGATGAGCTTTATTTATATGTCATGTCAAGGTCAGTTATCATGTGTAGGCTATGTGAGGTCAAGTGGACGTTCATGGTGGCATTTCAAGCGCACATACTCAGAATTTTTTTTAAAGATGCACGAAGGCTGGTCCTGCATTCAGAGAAAGCCAGGCTGGCATTTTCAACAGAAATATTCGTACCGCTCAAGCAGGTTACCATGTGTTCTGATTAAAATGAATCGCCCATTTTTTTGTGGAGGGTGGGGTGGGGGGGTTGATGATACAGCCCTGATAGCAAAATGTACACGACGATGTTCTCTGTGTGTATATACAAAATGAGGGTTAAGGCTAAAATTTTTAGTCAGAGGTGGGTAGGCAGATGAATTGTAACGAAATCCCTGATATCTGGCAAATGGCTGTGAGAAGGTTCCCCGGAGTGCAAAAGCATGCCAAGCTGCCTATATAAACTCTATCGAGCACGCTGGACAAGACGTCAATGTCACACCCACTCACATGATGAATTTAAACTGCATTCGATCGCACGGTTGAGAGATACTCCGCTTTCAAACAAATAAATATAGCTAAACGAACAAACAAGCAATGCACACAAAGTCTGAACTAGAGCTGTTCCGCGCATCGTTTTTCACTTGTGGTCTGGTAGCAAAGAAAGACCTTCACTGCATTTTTGAGGATAGATATATATTTTTAAATGTTTTAGTGTATAGTGTATTTCAGGACAACTTGTTTTTTGACAACTTTCTGTACAGCAGCTGACAAAGATGAAAATCTAGGTTTGGTGGCTAAACCACAGTGTTAATTCTACAATCAAAGCCTCTAAAAATGCTCATGCTTTAGTATGGACTTTTCTGGATAAGTTCACTCGATAACTAACTTTCTTCCCCTTTATAATATCAAACAATTCCCTTATATTGGCAGCATCAGCACATTATGAGCCATGACTAAAAACAAACAAAAAAGAAACGAAAGAAAGAATGAATTCAAAGCATTTCCACACTATTTTACCCAACAGCCACAATGGATTATAGTAAAACCAATATTACATTATGACACATCACAATCGTATTCAATTCTGGTGACATGAATGAAAAAAAAGAAAAGAAAAAGCCTATCACTAAAGCTTAGTTCAAAAGATACAATACAAAAGGTCACGAATGTATCACTGAGACAAACTGCTGTACCGTCAGTGTGGATTATTAATCCCAAAACATAAACAAACATCTGCAGAGCCCAACACGACCACAATGAAATCCAGACAATCCTGACATCACTTCGAGGTTTAAAGCCGATAAAATTGTCATGCCGAGTGTGTTTTACGTTCCTGTTTTTGAGTAAAACGGATGTCAACTGTAACCAAAGGCCATTCATGTTAGAAACAGTAGTATGTACACGTTTAACAGCGTTGTTTAAAAAGCTGCTCACATCCAAGTGTGGTTCCAAAATAAACAGATGGTGACAAAAAAGGAAAGGGATAGTGAAAACACAAAAAAAGCACCCCTCTACGTGACATGGGACAGCATATTTTTGTGCAACACAGGCCGTCAGGGCCAATATGCATGACGAACTTCATGAACCTGTCTTTTTTTTTTTATTATCATTGAGTCTCCTCAGGGTGAGCGCGAGCATTTCGCTTTAATATGAGCAAACCACTGAACTGAGATCAGTACAATTTTTAAGAAGGCTGCTGATGATGATGATGATATATGGGATCTGGTCATTTTTCTCACCATGGGTCACGGCATGTAAAGGCTGATGATTTGGTTAGATACCTGAGAAACTGTACTGAGGAGGTGGCACACAGCTCAGCTATAATGCCAGAGAGTAGCTATGTTCACAGCTACACAACAAGTAACGAGTCAAACAACAGTAGTGTTTTGTGCACTATGGACACCAGCCATTTGGGTGTTATACAGGATATAACGGCGATGACAGCATGTGTGAGAAAAATGGAAGTTGACAGTCACCCTACGGAGCCTCATAACAGCGAGGCGAGGGCCAGCTAGCTCTTAACAGCAGCTCTCCACTGTCCTTCAAAAAAAGCACTAAATACCCTTTTTTTTTTCGCTTTAAAATGCAGTGTGGGCGATAAGAGGCCAATCCTTCTTTGCATCTTTCACATTGTTTCGGGTAGAGACAGTATGTGCCACCAGATCAGCTGCTGGTAATGGCACCGCACCATTTTGTGTTGAACAGGGAACATTCTGCCTCAATTGCACATGTACCGAAAAAAACAATAACACAGAAAGGCCACTAAATACATGGAAATACAGTAATAACGAGACATCCAGTGGGACACAGACAGTACCTCTGAAAAGGAAGGGAGAGCCAATCCCCCCAAATAAATCAAACACTTCGCTTCTGAGTACCACAACAACACGACTCGTTGACAGTGAGAATGGGGAGTATGAACAGCAACACTGATGGTGATGATCACAATAGCAGGAGTAACAGTTTAAAGTCTGAGTGTGGCGGTATGGACTGTGATGTTTCCGGTATTCCATATGGGAGTGCTTTAAGGAGCCCATCAGGTCCTGCTCAGCAGATCCATACAAGTCATGAAGGACGGCACATGGTAGCAGCTCAGCACATGGAAAGCCAGGTGGCACTGTACCTCATTGCATCACTTCCTCCTCCAAAAGATGGGTTGTTGTCTATATTTTTCCCCCCCTCTGTTGCTCATTTGCCTCACGTTACAAATCAAACGGGTTTCTTTTGTTCTCATTTGCATTTTGATCTCCCCTGGCGTTTTCACATTGCATACTTGTGTGTCCATTCTCTTGCCGATTTGTTGTACCTGCAAAAACACATGCAAAGTTCAGAGAAGGTTTCAGGTGGATGTGAAAACGAAAAACGTTATCTGTAAAAACAGAGCACTATTTAAATATACAGCACACAAAAACACATTTGAATAAATACAAAATGTATTCTTTATGTATCTTATTTAAGATTTACTTTCACTAAAAAGGAAATTCACTTAAAACAAAGATGCGTCTCATCTGTGATGCAATTGAAATATTAAGTGATATCAGTATGTTCTAGTGCCATTTTTACAGTTTTAAGCACATTTTGATGATTATCTGGATGATATTATGTTGGCAGGATAATTGTGAAGTTTTCATATCATCCCATGTCATGTGGTGAATCTCCCTCATGTTTTACACTCACCTTTCCCTGTCAGCCTTGTACGTATGAGCGATCTCTGGTACCAGTGGGTCGTCCGGGTTTGGATCACAAAGAAGAGAGCAGATAGACAATAATACTGTGGAAGAATGGATCAGAAAGTAATTAGATTACACTACATTATTAGTTAACACCATCACATCCAGGTATTTTGACCTGAGGGCCAAGCGATATCGATAAAAGAGAATATCAATATATAATAAAATTGATTGTGTTTGTTCCTTGAGAATAACGATCAAATGTGTTCAAGTAATGCCTGTTCACTGACACTTTCATATTTATGTGTGCTATTAAAACTTAATTTGATGCAGGACTCCATTTTTTCCTGACTTGTCATGGACCTTATGACATTAAGTCTAAACCCATGATTGAGAGCGTCAAGACTCAACATCCATACGATGCCTGCTATGAATGAGAAGAGCAGCAATCAGAACCAAGAATTATCTGTACAATGTATTTGAAAGTTAGTTGTCTTTAGATGCTGCAATGTGACAAGAAATAACATTTCTTCCGAAATGCTGTTGTTGCATGTACACTTGTACAGTATGTAAGCACTGGGGAAGTAAACACAACATCTGAAGAGCTCTGGACTTCATCCAGGTTGAAGGTTGGCCAGATTGTGGCAGTTAGCGATCTTGATGGTTTCACCATCGGGATTCCCCTTGTCTCGCCAAACTGCAAGTATTCATTTAAAGTAAACATTTTCTTTCTGAATCCGTTTATGAGGTCACATTTCTTTTTTTCCAAGCGTAGATTTGCCACCCTGGGCAGAGTGATTGTGGTAACACCCATATCCCCTATACACCCTTCTACACATAGACATGTTGACTTGTCATGCCAAACTGTAGCTAATAACATTAAGTTGTATTATTTGTAATATAATACAACAATATAACAATTAGCTGTGGAGTAATGTCAACCTGAGCAGAGAACTAAATCACTCTCCCTCTGTGTGTGTTGTAATCTGAGCATCTGCTTGCCTTGTTGACATAGCTGGGCTGGCATGTGAGCACGCCCCAATGGCGAGCTCACGGCTGCTGATCTCACCTGAGTTTACAGCTGATAACTCCACCACGCCCGGCGCCGCCGTTGCAGGAACATAGCACCCACCCTACAGCCCCCCTTCAGGTAAACACTGTTAGCTCCGTCAACACTTTTGCTAGCACTTATCGAGCCACCGGCTCAGCCGTCGCCATGTTGAGAGCCGTTGAGAAGCAACAGAAATGCTCCCAAACTTGTATATGGCACCTTCGATACAGCTTGCATCATATTTAGCTGTGACATAGTCAGGACCCTGAGTGCTGTGTACACCGAGTCAACATTCACCACCGTTTTAATAAATGCAGAAGTCAACACACTAGTGTGAATATTCACTTACCTTTTGATACTGTAAGTGCAGGTGACCACTGTGATCTCAGTATATCCAGGCAAATACTTCCATTGCTGTTGATATTCGGGTGGTAAATTTTTGTTGTAAATGCAACCTAGAACAAAAACAGGAAAACAATGTCATTTTCCAGGGAGCCAATTACATTTATCACAGTAAAATGAATGAATGAGGAGTGAGTTGAAATCAGAGTTAGGCCCTCACTTTGGGTGGTTTGAAGGGGTAATCTGTCGGGAAGTGAATGGTGAGGAAAAACACTCCGCTCTGATATGGGCTGTCACTCTGTTGAAATAAAAATAGAAGCAAGATAAGTTAGTCGACAGAAAACGTAATTGTTGCCGTTTCATATTTCAACCGTAATTCAATGGTTAAAGATAAAGTTTCACTTACGGGACCCATTATTGTTGCCTGCCAATGAAACACTGGGGAAAAGATTAACAAAGGATTAATAACGGATTTAGCATAAACATTTGGATGCAACCCCCTGATGTACAGAATACTCTACTGATGTAATCTTAATCTGATTTATATGTAGCAAATATACACTATTTCCTCACTACTTACAATCATCTCCAACTGGTCCAGCGGAGCACTGAGCAGGCGGGTCCCTCTGCAGGTCCGCCAGCTCCTAAAGGCAAGACAATCACATAATAAAACAGTTATTTTCCAGTCAATTACAGTATTGCAACACCTGGAACTCACATACAAAGAGTTATTATTTTATATTTATTTATAATGCATAATGCAAAGATGTAGGTATGAGAAAAAATATACTTTTGCTTGAGCTGCACATTATGGGACAAGGCACTACGTCTTGGATTCATTTATTTTGTAATAATTTCAATCATCGTAAGGTTTGGGAAATTAAATAATTATAGTTTGCAGCATCTTTTAAACTTCACTGGGGCTTAATCCATATATTGTTAGGCTTTATGTAAAGTGGGCCAAGTAAACTTTTTTGGGGGTGCAGCCCCAAATGTGAGTGTGTAATTACAGCGAGTCTTTACAGCGGCAGCTATGCTTGCTGTACAGTTAAGCTCCTAGGGTGGGGCCCATGGAAGTATCAAGAAAACTGGAAACAGCATTCCTGGTGGGGCCCTGTTCATTCCTATGAAAGTTGCTCAGCGGTGCATGAAGCCAAAAATGGCTCGAATGCTCAGTTATAAAATTACCCCAGATCTTCCTGCACTGCTTACGCATTCATGTGCCATTAAAGCAACACTTTGCTCAGACAGTAGAAAATTGTCGCACGGCCTGTCAAGGCACAAGTCTGGAGTAAGAATCTAGACAGACCATCAGAATGACGACATGATGGTGCACATGTGGAGTGCATTTCAGAGGCGGATTAAACAAAATATATCCCCGAGAGGACGCGCCTATAATTTGACCCACATTTATAAAGGTATTCCTACCTAATAGAATGAGCTACTCAACCACATTAACACAGGTTCATTAGACTAATCTGGCAGGATGCGGTAACTGTATTTAGTCAGAACACCGGTTCGGCCGGTTTGCGTAAAATCAAACCGTTTTAAGCGCACAGGACAAACAGGAAGCCGAGCCAGCTCCAGCTCCAGGGATTGTTGACATGTTAATTATAGTTGTAGGACAGGTGCCTTGTTAAATATTTTACGTCAGTAGTTCTGTTTAGACTACTAAGGTTACATGAACAAGTCGTGAACGCACCACAGCAGGAACGGCAGATCGGTTTAATGGACATTAAGACTGTTATTTAACGGTCTCTTGAAAGGAAGCCTATCTATTCTGTTATATAAATAACACACCGTGGCCTACTCCAGTGGCCCATTTGCCATTCCATATATGGTTACGCCGACACCGAGGGTTCAATTTTGGATCCAGGCAAAGCATCTGTCATTCAGCGACCAAACAACACCGAGAGCCACACTTATTAGTTGCCGGCCGGAAAGCTACAAACCGCCGAGCTAAGAATTTAAGAGTCCCGCCAGTTGAAACCAAAACATTAGCCACATTTTTAAATGGCGCACCGACGAGCTGCTAAGAAAATAAAGAAAAAAACATTAAAAACAAAACAATAATGGCGCTGTTTCTGTCCATAGCTTAAGTGTATCGTTGCCGTAGCGATGCACCAACGAGGCTCGTCTTTGTCTGTGAATGTTGTTTTTTTTTAAAAAAAAAGGAGCACAAAAACAAACAAGTAATGTTACGTGAATGATAAATTAAAAGGCTACACACTCCCAGGACAACCTCCCCCCTCACACACACATACACACTCACAGAATAACACAAGGTAAGGGTAGAACATGGGAGAAAAATGTACACTCACCTTCTGGATTCTTTTCAACGCCATTGCATCAATGGCTAGGCTAGGTAGGCTACTAGCTAACAGCTAGCCCCTCAACACATACACTGTTGGCTTTCTGTGGCCGCGTACTTCCAAACCTCACTTCTACGTACACTCGGGAAATCGCGTCTGATATATAGCAGGCTTGTGGTGCTTGTGGTTTCGGGTTCGAGCTAAGCGACGGAATTGTGTGTTAACTCTTCGGTCTTTCGTTCGCTTGCAACAGAACAACCGGAGCTACTTTGCTGCTGCTTCTCCACTCATCTCGTTCCTTTCGGCGTTTGCCTGTCAAAAAATGGGTTCTGGTAATATCGCGAGACTTTTCCCGCTTCGCAAATCGTGAGTCGACGATCCCGGCGCTACGGCTTCCATATTTGTAGTTCCAAAATGCATATATATCTATTTAAAGGTTTTATGGCATATTATTCAAAGGATTGCTGAAAAAAACAGCTGTACGTGGCCTCCTGATATTTTTTTTTAATTAAAATTAAATTTGATTATCAGTTTTTCCCTCCTTTTACGTATTCTTAACTATGTTTTAGCTCTGACTACAAATTATGTTCCTCATGTTTGTCATTTACATATCAATACTTCATATGTGCTGCCTTATGCTCAACTAAAAATAATAATTTGATTATTTTAATTATAAATTTATACTGCAAATATTATCAATATATTATTTTAAAACATTAATGCAGTCATCATCAATTCACAATACTAGAGATACACAGATTTGTAACAACAGGTTAGTGACTCCAACACAATAAGTGAGGCCAGGCGTCCACAAGATGTCACTATTTGAAAAGAGCAAAAACACACACACACACACACACACACACACACACACACACACACACACACACGCACACACACACACACACACACACACACACACACACAGGAAAGACCTGGCCAGAATGGATTTTGTACAACTTGGACCGGAAATCGTTTTTTTCTTTTCCTTTTTTTGCAAGATATATTGCGTCACTTATCAAATAAAATGCTGCGCGCTCAGCAGAAATTAATTAATGTAAAGTTTTGTGTTTAAATGAATAGTCTCGAGCACACAAAGTACATGACAATGGAGCAGCAAAGTACAATGAAGCCAAACACGTGTATTATTTACACATACATAAGAAGAAAGAAAAAAAAAAGACTATAGAATTGTTCATTCAATACCCAATCATTGTAAAGGCATATTCATCTGAGTCAGCTGCATGCTCCGGTTTCTGCACAGCCTTGTCTTGCAAAGCCTCATGAGCTTCCCTTTATATGTCTTAAACAAGAGTGAAAAAAGAGCTCTCATTATTTTAGTGAGTGTGTATGAATGGGTCGCAGTGTTCATTCTTCTTAAATGGCTGATTCAGTGTCAGGTTGAGGATCCTATCGTCAATGTGACACTGAGAGGGACCATTTTCCTTTGGAAAGCTGAAGATTCCTTCAGATAATATCTTATTGTTTGCTCATCTCTGTGCTCTCAATGACCTGCCTGTCCTCAGGGGCCTGCCTGTAATCAGATTCAGCCAGCAGCAGAGGTAGCAGTTTGGGTCTTGTGCAGCAGGGGCCTTGTGTTCTGAGTTTGTCTACTTGGAGAGGCCATTCATCCGCATGAGGTTTTCAAACACAGTCGAGCCCCGCACATTGTTGGCTTAGAGCCTCGGTTCACGGAGCCTCCCTCTCTGCAGCTTCCTCTGAAACCTCAAATCGCATTTGGTTTGCTGCTGTGCACTTTAAACCTACAGGGTTTCGCAGCGGACATGGCGAGCCCTTCAGTTATATCGGGGTGATGCTACCTTGTAAACGTTCAAAGTAATAAGCGAGAAATGCTGTTTCTATAAGGCAACGTATCGCTGACCCGCATTGGGGAATTTCCCACCTTATGAGCAGAAGTTGAGTTTTTAGTTACAGGACCGGTGCCCCGAGTTCCAAATTGATGTATGAGCCAAGGTGTGAGTGTGTCAGAACTGGGATGATATGGGTGGGAGTAGCAGCTTAGCTGACCCGTCTCATGAGGAATATAGCCTATAGTGCTGTTATTTGAAACCGTGGACTGAACATACTTCAGTGATCCGTCTTTTTGGTCACATGAATCACCGTTAGTGGAAGTTCCATTGTATAACAGAGAGAGCATTCCCACTTATTGCGGCAATTACGCGGAAAAAAAGCTGCGTCTGAGCTCGAGCATATTCCTTATTTTCCCATGGTTGCCATCGCCATGACGAAGCACATGCGCTCACTTCCATTTTCGAAAATTAACTTAAATAGATCTCGCTAATGTCTGAATTATCCAATAAAAGCACAGCCAATTAATTCCGAGCACAAGCGAGCGTTCTCAGTTCCCAGAGGTGTCCTACCTTCGGTCAGTGTATTAGCTTTCTGAGGGCTCTCTTGTGGAACAAAGATCCATTGTTCCCACATACTAAGAGATATTTGTTCACCCCTTGTATCAATGGTCTTGATTTGATTATATACTCAGGCAATATGTGCAAGCAGTGCTCATATTTGCAGTGAAGTCAGCACTCTGAACAATCAAATAGTTCTTAAGCTAAGCAACTGGAAAAAGAGTCATTATGTGCGGAGCAATCAGTGTTTCATGGCTCATTTCCTTAGCTGTGATTTGATTTTGCTTGTCAGTGTTAAGGTGGCCTCTGACCTAGAAAATGTCAGAATCTTTTCCTCAAATCTTCCTTTTTTCGTTTTTGTGGGTATCGTTATTGGCGAGGATCAATACCGAAAAGTCCCATTCTAAGAGAAATATGAAGCTTCCCCTCGTCTTCGTCTTGTGTTTTGGATACTAAAACAAGCTGGTACATGACTGCATGTTTTTTTCTGGCTTACAGTGCATAAATGATGCAATCATATAAACATTTATAGCTTCAAGAATGTGCTTATTAAATGGCCTTATATGCTTTAACTGTGGCCGTAGACTACTCTGCTGCTTTTATTGGCCTAATTGCATAGCTGGTTACGGGATGTCTCATTTACAAGCAGGGGTCCTAGCACAAAAATAATACTCCATTTTAGTGTTTCTCAGAGACCAAACCTGTTAAAAATGACAGCCTGAATGATGACTTGTTTTTGGACTCTTTTTCAACTGACAAAAAAAAACTCATTTTGAAGAATGATGCCTTTCAAACTGCAGCAATGCATCAGATTAAAGTTGCAAAGCATGTAACACATTCATTTGGAAAGTAAGAAATGTAGTGAATTTTATGTGGAAGACTTTTGGAATGTATTAAAGTACATTTTTAATTATAAAAAAGGGGGGGAAAAACAGGTAAAACCATAGTGTGCATATGTTTATATAGTGTCTCCGGGTAAAACCAGTACTTCCAGTTCTTGTCAAAACATATTTTTGCTCTCCACATTTTGGATTAAAACAATACCACTAAATGAAACACTGTTGTTATTACAACAGCAAGCGTGAGTTATGAGGATTCGTCATTATTTTGTTTCATTCTTCCCTGATTATCAGGTTTTAATGGCTGTCTGGAGAGCAGAAAGAATGTGATCCGATCCAGTCCCCCTGTGTCTTTCCCCTCTGATCCACCCTTATCAGATGTGCATCATGTGGAGCACAGACACAAACCACACATATAGTCATAAAGAACCAGTAATCCTCTGGGGTTAAGCACTTAAAAAAGCAATCCCCAGAGCCCCCCTGTGTCTCCGCGTTGCTCCACGGCTCTGGCACGTTGATTGACAGCCCTGGAAACTGTTTTACTGTGCTGATCTTGCAATAAGTGGTCTCCAGAGCCTAGGTAATAACTAGTCTGGAGTGTTGACTAATACGTTTAGCGGTGACTCTCCGTAATTAAATGTCTTCCAGCTGTTTAAGTTCTGATGACAAATTCAGGTTTTCCCAGTTTGCAGAGCTTCCTCGAGGAGACAAAGGAGGGATTTCCTCCGAAACAGACAGGCAGTGGCAGCACCAACAAACGGCTTGGTACTGTTATCAAATCCCCCCCCCCCCCCCCCCCCCAAAAAAAGAAAGAAAAAGTCTGACTAAATATAAACTTATCATCTGCGGGCGAGAGAAAGCCAGAGCTGATACAATGCCCCGGGACAAAGAGAGTAGACTCAGAATAAAAACACAATAAAAGGAGTTGAAAAGTGTCCTTTTAGTCGCTGCATGTGGTAATATTTAGTGACCTTGGGCAAAGTGAAATCTCTTTGTTATCTGTGTGCTTTTGCAGCCACCCACACACACACACACACACACACATTCCCTCTGTATAACTGTTGCCACATGATTCAGAGGTATTAGAGCAGCCACCTGTCGCCGTGTGGAGGTGTGCCGGTGCGTCTGCGACTGTGTGAACGTAAGTGACTGGGACTGGAGGGGGGGGGGGTCCATCCTGCTGCACAATAAACAGTGTGTTTCCCAGGAGCACCCCTCATGTTCCTGTTGTTGGCTCCATCGCTGCTCACTGGGAAACGTCCTGGCCTCTATTGTCCAGGAGGTCGGGGGGTCACAGGATGCTCCTAAAGGCCCAAAAAGGGGAGGCAAGAGGTTGGATAGTGAGGCATGATAAAGAGGTAACTCCCCCCCTCCTCCTCCTCCTTCTCCTTCTCCTCACATGCACCCCCTTAAAAAACAAAACATTAAAATTGCTTATTTTCTCCTCCCCCCCCTCCTCCTCCTCCTCCTCCCTTGTCACACCGTCTTTCATTGGGAGAGCCAGTCATTATCAAGAGTTTCAGGAAATGAAATCAGGACAATGCTGCGACTGACTGCCTCATATTGAACATCCTGATTGCCTTGAGTGTGTTTTTCATGTGTAAGCCTCTGTTCCTAGTGCGTGCGTTCTTTGCATATCTTCAGCGGAGTCCACAAGCTTTCCCATACAACACAAAAAAGAAATGGGAAATTCAATCTAAGCAGCGAAACAGAGAGTAAGGCATATCATTAAAGAAAAAAAACAAAAAAACAGCCGAGAAAGGAGTGGTTTGTATTGTAGCATTTTTTAGTTATGCTTTAACCACAGACGGGAGCTTAAACACGGGGCCGAGACGACGCAGCAGCAGATACACGCTTCTGATTGCACTGACCTTTTTAAACAGACGAGCACATAAACAGCCACATAAATGTGGTTTCTGCAGCCCCGATTAAATATGTCGCCTCATGACAGACGTTTATGATTAAACAGCCAATTTGGAAAACTTCATCTCTGACAGCACATTCTGAGGTGTGTGTGTGTGTGTGTGTGTGTGTGTGTTGAGTTATTGCACGGAACGGCATCCAAGCAATGTTTCCCTGTGAAGTTAATTTTTTAAGGCTTTTTTTTTTAAGCAATAGTCTTGTTTTTTTTTTTTTTATTGCGGTTGAACCGAACAGCTTTAGGGCCTGTGGCCGGTCCTGTGCCTCGCTGCTGGAGGAATGGGATGAGAGGACATGCTATTCTCTGGACAGTCACTGGGACACATTTGTCTTTTTTATGGAGCTGAGCTAACTGGAGCTTTTGAACAATATTCCAGATGCTTGTTGCATTGCATTTTATCAGCTTGTTACAAATGGATGGCTGTCCGCAGCTCCTTGACAGCAAAAAAAAAAAAAAGGCTGCAAACCATTATGTGTTTATTTTTCATACATAACGCATCAACATTTGATGCATAGTGCAATCAATGAATTATTGCACGTTTAAACAGGAGGAAGAATTATTCATGTTTATTGTAGTATAGCAATAATGTGGTAAAAATACTCCATTCTTAATATTGTCTTGCATTCAAAATCATATTTAAAGCAACTGTATCCGGTATTTTATCATAACAATGTATGAATAGTGATGTGAAAAGGGTTGCCATGGTGATGAACCTACAAAGAATTATCACCTGAATCTGCAGCTCCCTCCAGCTCTATATAGTGAGTTTCAGTTCTCACTCTCAGAGCTCTAATAACTCACTGCTCACATGCAGAAACAGTTAGCAACTAGCTGCTGAACATAGTGGAGCATTTAGGAGCTAAAGAGCCCGATTTTCCCCAAAGAAGTTGGTAGAAACGGAGCTGAAATTGTGTGAATATTGATTACTGTGGAGTATTTACTATTTTATTCTTTTACACTTTTTAATAATTTATGTAGTGTAAGGTTTAACTGTAACAATGTGTCATATTTGATCATGTGTAGATGTAAGAAATGTCAAAATAATGGAGTGAAATGTATCAATAATTACCTTTAAAGGCATATTAGGGACCGAGCAGTCTGGGACAGGTGGATAAAGGAATCAGGATTTATTTGAGCCAAAATGTTCCAAAAAGTAGATGAGTAATAATAAATACATAATCCTTTTACAAGAGGTGAAAACTGCTACCTAATAACTGCTTATACTGCCAAGACATTAACTCAACGAGCTCTCCAACTAAATGAGACCAGGGTGAGACATACTTATACTGGCTGATCAGACCATGTGAAACGAGGAGGGGGAAAACATAGACAATCTCCAGAGCTCACACAAAGAAAGCCCCATCACCCCCCCCTGCTCAGGCATCGAATGGTTCGGTCCACTTGCTGGGCACTTTCCATTTAAGTGGGCTCCACCCCTCATCCACCTTTTTTTGGGGGCCAAACCAGGAAGGAGGACTTCAACAGACATGGTAATAAAATACCAAATAATTCACTTATCAAACTGATAATGTAAACTAAATGTGCTTTAGTTATAATACAAATAATGTCTGATTTAAGAAGTAAAATGTAAAAGCAAACAAACTGGTGAAATATGATGCAGCAGTGTTTGAAACCCCAAACCTGCCATCTGTGTTAATATACAGTAAAAGTATAAAAGTACCTGAAACCATCCTGGAGTGTAGTCCTTGAGTAAATCCTCCATGATTGTGGTTTCTCATTGTTCTACCGTGTTGTTGTCGTACACATGCAGACTTGTAGTGTCTGCTGTAAGGGGATCCGTTAATAAATGTAACGCGAGAGACAATAGGTGCAGCACTTTGTCATCTTCATTTTTCAAACCACGGGCAATTACGAACATAATGCTCGCAGCTTGAGTTACGTGTTATGAATCTTCCTCGAGGGCCCGGCCCTCACCTCGTCCTGCCCTGTCATATCGGGTTAGGAGTTATACTGGAGCGGGGGGTGGTAGGGGGGGGACGTGACAGCTGGAAATGGTTTGAGGCCCTCCGGATAGTTTGTTTTCAGACCGCGCTGCAGGGAATGGATGAGATACATGTGTAGGTTAGCCTTTAGCTTAAACTGTTGCTGGTGATAAAATCAGCGCCGCGGCGTATTTAGTCTCCTGGTAAGTACGACTGGCCGACGTGATGCCGTCCAGGTATCCCAGTAATGTGTCACTATCTGACTTAATTAGACTCCTCCGCACTTTGAGCACTCTGACCTATCGGGGAGGGGGGGGGGGGATTCATTTCCTGGCCTGTTGTGTTTCTAAGTCTACAACTGGGGTTCTGGCACAATTTGACTCTCACTTCCCAATCCTTCTCAGATGTTGGGGGTGGGGGGGTTCCCTTTTTCTTTATGACCAAATAAATCTGAGTAGTGCCAAAGAGAGGAGGGGGAAAAAAGTGGGATTAAAATTCCCCTTTTTCGCTGTCTTGAGGAGCCCAGCTGCACTGCACTGTTTGTTTTCCACGGGTGCAGCTGCAGAGCGGAGCGTCACAGCACAGAGAGAGAGAGAGAGAGGTGGGCCAAAGCAAAAAAACAGAAATGACTTTATTTTTGTTGGCACGTACACCTTCCCATTCACTCGGGCGATAATCGTATTGTGGAATAAGACAACGGGAACGGATGATCTCCGTGTACGGATGGACGTGCTTTCTGTTTACATGTGACGGCCCTTTCGTTGCTTGGATGATATTTAACAGGAGCACCTGCAGCACTTTACTGTATGACGATGCACATGAACGCCAACGCAAACGGCAACTGTCACCGGAACGCAGAAAGCTAATTCCCCGGATCGGTGGTGTTGTTTTAGAGGCGTATATAGGTGTACGACGGTTATTTTAGCGACCGCACGAGAGCAGTTAGACGTCGGCAGCGAGAGGCGTCGATGAACCGAGAGATAACAGGAACAGAAATGTGGTGCAGCAGGTAAGACGTGTGTAATGTTACCCGAGCTTTGGCACAGTTAAGGTCTGAATGTGAAGGAGAGCGTCTCTCTCTCACTCACTCATCACTCAATACCGGCCCTAACCTCGGAGCAAAGAGGAGTCGGAGCTGGGTTTTCCTTCTACCATCCTGTCCATTTCCAGTTTGAGTCCAGATGCGTCTGATCAACCTGACTCTGCAAAGAGCTAATCACCACCAGCACCTGAATTTACTGACAGCAAAACCTGACTTTTTTTTTTTTTTGGCATTCAAATTACCAGGAAAGTAGATCCTTCCCTGAACACGTGCTCTTAGAAATCATATTATCTGAAATCAAATCAACAGAGACGTCAGATAGTTCGGTAGAAATACAACCGGAGACTGTTCATGAAGGGGGCGTGGTCATCGTTGTAGTCAACCGTGTTTGTGAACTTCGGTTTTTAATCCTCAAGTTTGACACTTTGGCTGCTGCCATCTTGGATTTTAGAACTAGGTGAAGGAAGTGACCATATTTGGACTGTGGAAGAGCGACGGGTGGATCTAATGAAACACAAGAAGCAGAGCAGCACCCTTACTGGATCTGGATCTGGATTCTGGTGTAAAGCTGTTAACAAAATAAGCTTGAAGTCAAGTGACAGCTAACAGTAACAGTAGTAGAGACCTGTCAATCACAAGGAAGCATTCCCCACTTTATGGTCAATTTGACTCTAAATGGACCATAATTGAATTAATGAACATCATGAAGAAGACTTGAAACTAGAGATTGAGACCATAAACCCCTTGTTTACAACGTTTACTGACATAATAAATCAAGTGAGAAGTTGGCTCATTTTCTCATAGACTTCCATGCAATCGGACTTCTTGTTGCAACCACAGGAGTCGCCCCCTGATGGCCAGCAGAGAGAATGCAGCTTCAGCGTTGTTCCCTCCTGGTACGTCCACACATGCTTTGTGTTTCTCGACCCGCCTCCTTGTGATGGTGCGCCCATCTCCAGCTGTAGACGTTCAACTGCGAGGCTACCTCCAGCAGAGGATTATAGAAATGCTATGAAAGAGAGATTTACACACCAACACATAAAGTTGATGGCTTCCAGACCCGGTCCATTACTCTCACTGTGTGCTAGATGTGGTAATGCTATAGCTGGAGGGGGGGAGGGACCCTAAAAAGACAACACTAATAATAAGTAATGCATGTGAAAAACAAAAGTCCTCATGGACCGGGAGCGACTTTATCTTCTCCTGTGGATACGCACACAGACAAAAACCAGCGCGGACGCTAAAAATACGCCGAAGACTTGCGGTGCATGTTTCCCAAGGCCAGAGAAAGGAAATAGACTGACAGTTTCTCCCTGACCTCTTTACTACCCCCCCCCCTGTAACCTCCTAACAACCCCCACGGGGGATCCTGTCTCTATGTGTAAAACAGACAGTCAAAAAAGCATCCTGGAAACTCTAGAGCCACGAAAACAAGGGGGACATGAGGAAGTCCAATAAGCTTGTATGTAGAGGGCTCAGTCGGGAGATAATCTCGAGGCCACACAGACCAGGCGCCGAGCCTGTAGAGCCTAAAAGCTCTGTGGCACGGCAGAGCAGCGCGGTCATTGTTGTCTTTGGAAAAGCGAGCAGCCTCGGCGAGGCCATGCGGTGTGAAAGCCACCTCTCTTCTTGAGTGTCTAGTGCCCGGCTCGGTTGTTGACACACAGGGCAGGTGCAGCTGCTCTCTACAACTGCATCAAGTAGAAGACCCCCCCCAACCCCCTCCAGCACCCCAATGCACATTCTCGCACATAAAGCTTGGATGTCACAAGACGGGGGTTATATGGACAAAAGACAAATCTACCATTTTCCTTTAATATCTCTGCAACAATCAGCGAGGCACTGCAGAGTTAACACAGGGCCCACAGAGATGAAAACAATGGCTGGATTCTTCTGGCTTGAAGATGGCTATGGGAAATGGCAGGGATGCCAGGGCTGATAAGTGACCGAGGGGGGCTCGAGTTACTTCCAGCTGTCTGCAGCCTCGCATGCCTCCGCGGAACGTATGGTTCACGCATAATGCAAACCATTTTCATTTGCGTAATGCTACAAAAAGAAAAAAAAAATCTGGCGGACATATTAAATAAAGTCAACAGCCTCTCACTTGGGCAGGGTTTTACATCACAGGAAAGAATCTTCCAATCCTCCGAGGAGCGCTGCAATGCGTCATCAGCTGAGAAAACACCAGACGGTTTGGAGACTGTGAACTTGTGAGCGATAATGTTAACCGGATCAATAAAACCAGGCAAGAAAAAAGCCTGGATGCAGCGTGTGCATGGGACGGAGTCTGACTGGAGAGTTTGTGGACAATTATGGCAGCGACATAGTAAATAATGTCCACGAGGACCTGTTGGCATTGTTGGCTGTGCTTGTATTTTCCCCTTAAAACCCGTAAAAGACAATTTTCCATATAGACACAGTCAAAATAAAGAGTATATTTGTCATCTTGTATTTTTAAAATGATGGTAATTTAAAGTCAATATAAAATAAAGCCTGTAAAAGATTAATAGTACCTTTAATACAGGCTGTATTTTTGTGCTGTAAAACAAGTTACGCTGAAAAAAAAATAAAAAAATAGCGCCACAATGCATTAGCATCACCTCCAGTACCTGTGAGGGCCTCTTCCTGTCCATTTGGAAAATCTAAGTACGTTTTCAAGCAGCTGCACACTCCAAAAGGAGAGTGCTTTTTGGCGGGCTTTGAAGTTCTCAGAAATAATGCTCCTTAAAAGCTTCCTCTGCTGTACAGAAAATCATGAACATGTATTTTAGTGGAGAGGCGCGATGCGAGCACTTCTTAGCAACCATGTAAATCTCAGCCGGAGGACTCGGCCATGTTTGACGTCTCTTTAAGGCTTGTGTTGAACCCCTTCACCAGTATTGGTATTGATCAGCTCTTACGGTTCATTCATTCATTATCTTTGAGTCTCAAACCCGGCTTCATAAATGTGTTAATTTATTCTGAACTCAGCGAGTTAAACGCTGTCACGTAGACATGATTAGACGTCTTTGAAGGGTTACTGCACTTTCTGGAAAACCGATACTCACAAATGCAAGAGAGAAGGAGAAAGGCGAGGAATACAAGCTTGCAACAAAGTCTCTTATTTTTTTTCTTCTTTGCACAGTTTAGTGTTTCAGTTACACCCTTTAAGCAGTAAAAACTGTCATCTAATCATATCCTCACACAGTCTTAAATGCCATATACGCCCATACCGGCCTGGAAAAGGAGACCTTTCTGTGGATTAAAACGGATATGAGGTTATTTTTGTGAGATCCATGATTGCACGAGGCACTCCCATCCAGACTTAGCGCGATGACTGAAGAGGTGAGCTAATACGGCTGTGATGCAAAAAGAGTCGTGTAAAATCCATCCGCAGTGCCCTTTTGGATGAAAAAGCACAAAATGGGTCGTTTTCTGTCTTTTAAAAATCTGTCGATCCTTCTGAAGGAAGTTGGTTCACTTCGTACGCGGGGGAATTCACGATGTTATATAGATCTCATAGATAATTCAACGCCAGTGGCAGATTGAATGATTTGAAACCTCTTGAATCTGCCTTATTAGAAAACAAAACATTTTACATACTTTAAATGAAGTGGATGACATCGTATATTCAAAGAGGCCACATCTATTTTAAATCTCCCAGATTTGTTTTGACCATTTTTTCCCCCCATCGCTCCATCTCCCCAAATTCAAACTGCAGGAAAAAAAAACCCTGAATGGAGACACTGTGGAGGGCTCTGGATTAAAGACAGAACATGACTTGGGTACACTTCAAAGACAATCAAATGAGACCTAAATCTCCTGAAGTGAGATAGATGGAAGCAGCAGTAGCACATTGTGTGATCCGACACGTCCTCCGCACGCTTTCTAACTCGTATTATTAGAGCGCTTGACAAGGGGCGGGTTCGGCCCTGGCAAGACGTGTTGGACACACTGCGGCGAGATCAGAGGCGAAGACAAGGGAAATGCTTTAACGCCTCTGGAACAGTGAAAAAAAAAAAAAAAAAAAACGTGACGAAGGAGGATGGGAATTGCTGCTGAATTAAGCACCGCTTTGATTGGGGAGCTGATTGACCGACGGTTGGCAAAACATGAAAGAATGACCTTGAATTCTCCAAAGCGAGTATGGATTGGCACACACTCCCTCATCCAGTCTCACCATCTCCACAACACACACACATCTGATAGGAACACATGGACACACACACACCATCTCTGCTTTTTTTCAGAAGGATGGAGAGGGGGGGGAAATGAACACACTGTCACGTACGACGAGCCAGAGTTGAGAGAGCAACTTCAAAGTAAGGCAGATGCAGTGACAGCACCCACTGAATACATTTTCTGGCCACCAGTCGATCTGCCCTCGGGCTAAGATTGTGGCTGTTCGCATCTCTCCTGACCCCTCATCAACTCCTGCTTAAAAGCAATCCCACTCCAAGAGAGAGCCATACATGTGTATATTTTAAAGGTGATAAAATAAAAAATAAAAAATCCCTGTCTCACGTGTCGCAGGTATGAAAAAAATTAATTTTCATCCAGTCCTCCATTGTCAGATTTTTTCAGAGCAAAAGTGCAGCCGCTTTGATGAATAAATCAACGTGAGTGAGTGAGTGAGTGAGTGAGTGAGTGAGGGGGGTTCGTACCAACACAGGGAATTTATCATTCAGGACACAAATATGTGTAATAAGTATGTTTTTTCCCAGGCGAAGCCAGAAGCAATCAATTCATGTTCTTTTGTAAGAATCTGTGGCTTTCTCACGTTGGATTAAAACATTTCAGATGTTTCCCCCCCCACATTTATCACACTAGTGTTACCTCTCACTGTGCTGCTACAGCTCACTCCCAACAACAGTCTCCTTACTGCATGCCAATAGTGCTCCACGCTGATGAAACTTTGTGTGAGAAGTGTCAGTGTTTTAAGAGATATTCCTGTTCGGCAACTGCTATATGCATGTCATTATCATTTTTTTCTTTCTGTGTTGACTTGTTTTAATATTTGATTTCTTTATCAATCATTCATAAGGCTCACGGGTGCATGAACATGGCATGATTGTAATTACACCTGCTGGAACACACACAGTCCACTACGTCTCTGACGTGTAAGACGTTTAGACGAAAATCTTCATTTTTCTCTGTTGTTTTTTCTGCGTATAGGAAACTATACTATCAGAGTTGCATCACAAACGTGGCTCTTGGAGAATGCATTCTCTGCATACTGTATCCCAGGAAAAACAATGATGTGCAGCCCTGAGGGCAAATATCCACCTGTGTGTGTGTGTGTGCATGTGCAAACATGTGTACGTATGATAAAACCCCACTATCCATAACCACCGTGCGATTCATTGAAGATGCAGTATGCACACTACAGTGTGTGTTGCTTTTAACTGAATACAAATACACACTCTGGCGAGCACACACACATACTAACACCCAGGAGGAGTGTGGATCTAATGAGGCCCATGGAGACACTGCCGAATTGTCAGTCAACCCTCAGCTTGCTGACACGCAGTCGACAACATCAATGACTTCTTTTTCTCAGACGGGGGGGTGGTGGGGGGGTAAGGGAGGGGGAGCCTGTCGAATTGCATCAGAAGCAAAGAGGACTCTGAGGTCCACCGGACTCGCAGTGAGACAGGTGAGGACGGGATGGGGGTAAGAAAATGTTCTAAAAAAGAGCCACATGAGAGCATAGCAGCTAACGTAGGCGCTAAAAGCCAACTCTGGAAGTTTTTAACGCTAGTTTCTGTTCATTCATTTAAAAACAAGCCACATCTCCAAGTCATGATTAAGATTTATGTGCAGGTTGCAGCACAGGAACGAAGAAAAAAAAGCAACCACTTCCCTTCTTCCAAGACTGCTTGCAAAACCGGGCCTCTGATCCTGTTCCTCAAACCAACAATGGGGCCGTGCATTTCAGTCTGAGACAGAGAGGAGTGAGGCTCGTCCTCATCGGAGGCCTGGATGTTCAGAAGCTACAGTTCCCTCCCTCTCTCTCTCTACATTGTGCCTACATTGTGCTTTTTTTCCCAGGTGTCATTGCGCTTTGTCTTTGCCAGCTTAATGTTGCAGGACGTAGACGTGCAATTTGCATGGCGAGGTGTGTAATTATGACTTTCTCACTTAATCCCCCGTCCGTCATTTTCACACAGATGGAGGCAGTGTGGTCTCTCGCCCTCACACTACTGACTGGAGGTATCAGCTGGTTGCATCACATGACAGATTTCTGCTCAACTTGACTTAAACCAGGGAACACATGAGGAGCACTTCATCTCAATTTTCACAGGCGGCATTGGCTGATAATTAAATATTAAAAAATATATAACTAATAACAATAATGCTCATAATAAAATAATATATCCATATATATTATACAAATAATAAAAAAATACATAAATATTCATGAAAATATAATAACAATAGTTATAAAAAAGTATTATCATGATAATAACAAATAAATAATCAGAGAAATAAAATAAAAATAATATATAATAATAAGAAGAATGCTAGTAAAAATTATATCATAACTATAAATAATAAGAACAATTATAATAATAAACTAATAAATAATCATATAAATAAAATATAATAATACATAACAGCAAAGATTATATAAAATAATCAGAAAAATAATAATAAATGGTGATAATGCAATTATAAATAAATCAATAATGCTATAAATAAAATAAAATAATACACAATAATAACGTTGATTAAAAAATAATCTTAAAAAATAATACATGTTGATACTAAAATGATAACTTTATCACTAATCATATAAATATAATACTAATCAATCATAGTGATTAAGTCTCTGGTTGGTGTGTTCCTCCATTAGCCCTGCTTGTTCCACAGCGTGGTGGCGGCTGTGTGCTGGTGGTTTGAGGGTGAAGAATAGCTGATCTACATGGTGGTGAGTGAAGTGTCGGTTTTCACTGCTAACTCCGCCCCTACGGACGGGCTGCGCTTTTCTTCCACTTCAACAACCAAGTAGTTTTTCAGGGCGCATTCCCCGGCAGCAATGTGGAGGGAAAGGGCGACCACGTCCAGCTGAACATTTCTACACACTTTCCTTTTTATTCGCTCTTTTTTTAAATATCAAACTTTATCAAAGAGAAGCAGCGAATCTTTTTTTTGTTGGAGGAAAAACAAGCGAGTGAGAAGGGAAGAAAACTGCAGCCTGACCGTATCGTGTTTTTTTTTTTTTTTTTTTTTAAACGCGAGCCATTGTTTTTTTTCTCCCACATGGATATTAAGGAGATGAAATCGGACGTGTTTCTTGCTCTCGAATAACCCCGTCGGTCGGTGTGGGACTGTTAGTTTATGTGGTGTCCGGGCTCTGTGGGAGGAGGCGAAGCGAGAGAGAGAGAGAGAGAGAGTCCCATTCCTCTGCAGCACGACGAGGAGACACGCAGGGGCCACAAGTTGGTCCGCGAGCTGCGAAGGAGCCCAAAACTTTTTTTTTTTTTGCGCATCCGGCCAAAAAAAATCGATACATTTTCTGTCTCTGTCGCAACTTTTTTTTTTTGAAAAAAAAAAAAGAAGTGTGGATTATTGTCGCGAGGCTCGTCATGGACCGCGAGAGCACGTTCAGAGGATGAAAAGGAGCTTTTGGATCATGAACTCTTTCTTGTAGTTTTTAGTTGACGACTCCGGTGCCTCGTTTTTTTTTTTTTTTGCTTCTACTTTTTTTTAAAAAAAGAAGCCAATTGTTATTGCGATTGTTTCCCCCCTTCCTCCTCTCCTCGATTCCCTTTTTTTCTGCAAACATGCCTCAGCTGAACGGAGGCGGCGGGGATGATCTGGGGGCCAACGATGAGATGATCTCGTTTAAAGACGAAGGGGAGCAGGAGGAAAAGATATCCGAGAATGTGTCGGCGGATCGGGATCTGGATGATGTGAAATCCTCGCTGGTGAACGAGTCGGAAAACAACAGCAGCTCGTCGGACTCGGAGGTAAGGACAGGGCTGGAAATGCTTTATTCTTACAGAACAGGCTACATTGTTGCTCGACAAAAGCAGGATAAAGGATCTTTAATGCGAGTTTCTATACTTTCTCCCCGTCTGTGTGTTTCTGTCAGCAAGCGGAGCGGCGTCCCCAAACCAGAATCGACCAAGAAAGTTACGAGAAAGCGAGAGACTACTTCAGTGAAGGTAACACAAGTACTTTTTTATGTATAAATACATGTCATTCGTGTCGCTGTATCCGGCTACAATGTTGCCTCGCTGCCTTTTCTACAAAGCCTTGACTTTTTCCCCTCTTTTCTCCCTCCGACGCAGCGCTGAGGAGGCAGCAAGATGGTGGCTTTTTTAAGAGTCCTCACTATCCTGGCTACCCGTTCCTCATGATCCCGGACCTAACCAATCCGTACCTATCCAACGGCTCGCTGTCCCCCAGCGCCAGAACAGTAAGTCCCCCCCCTCCCTTCAAGATGTTGTTGTTGAGTTTAAAATCTCGTTTCGGCTGCGATCTGCACAAACTTTTTAAGGCCGTGCGTAAAAGTTCCTTGTGCGCTGCCAGACCGCCATATTCCCTCCGAGTGGCCTCTCAAGGAGTACTAACTACTTCTTTGTTCTTTTTTTTTTTGGAGGGGGGGGGGGGGGTGTATAAATTTCTCCCTGCCACCCAACCCCTCCACATGTCTCGTATTTGACAACATCTCATTCGGCTCAAAGTTCACACACATTGATGATTCTTTTTCTGGAGGGTTTTTGTTTTTTTTTGACTGATTTATGGCAACTCATTTTCAGGCTGCATCCTGATTAGAACTACAGTGACCTTGCCACGCTGAAGCTGCCTTCTGTGCTGTTATAGTTTGCAGTCTAGAGGCTGAAAATGTGTTTTTTTTTAGGGGATGATTTGAAGTTGTGTTTGTGGAGAAGAGCTTTTCCTCCAGCGTGCATGCAGCTCCTTTAAACCCCTCCAGGCTCGTTTGCTTGCACACACACTCTCTGCAGAACCAAGGTGTTCCTGGAGTCACATACAGTAAGAACAATGTAATACCTGGCTTTGACACACACGGGAGGCATTTGGCTGCAGCGCCCATGACAAGCCCTCGAGAGTGTTTGAATAAAGAAAGAAGGCTCTAGATAAGGTTGACAGCCTGGAGGACGTGTTGTTGATGCAGAGCTCGCGTCGGTTTACTTGTTGCATCGCAGTCAGCCGTGGAAGCATCGCTGTGATTGTTGCCGCGTTGCACAAACCACACATTTCACGCGTTAAATGCGTCTTAACGACTTGCGTGTAGACCATTTAAACGCTGGTTAGCAATGCAAACTAATGGGAGGTGACATGAGATGCACACGATATATGATGATAATAACAAAGTAAACGCCACGCGGAGGTGGAGGGACGCATTTTAAAGAGTTAAAGGATGGATTCTGCACAAAACCTGCAGGATTTGAAGCCATTTAAGCGACGACATTAGGAACCCACTGAATACAATTTAACTGTGCAAACTTCCTTGAAATAATCCCGGCTGGAGAGCTGTGTTCCTCCCAAACTCGTCCATCCCCCAATCCATGTCACATCCCCCCCAAAAAAACAAGTACTTTCGTTAAAGCCTGGCAGGCATTTGACTGAAAAGACGCCCTCCACCCCCTCCTCCTCCCCCCTCCCTCCCTTTTTTCTGTCTCCTTTTCACTGTTCCAGGCCCGCTCCCCTCGCCTCCCTCTACCTTCCATTCAATTAGAAAGGCGTTAGTTGACCATTGTTATTCTGAGCAGTCTTGATGGCTTCATTGGAGGTCTCCATTGGGGCTCATTAACTAAATGGCTACTTTGCTCAGACTAGGTGATACATGTGTAGATCTTCTATCTCCTTCTTTTTTTTCAGTCGTGAGGAATAATATCGGAGATAAACACGCAGGAATGCATTTTTTTTTTTAAGCACAGACACTTTGGTTTAAGCTAGAAACAAACAAAGAGTCTTAAGTAAACAGCAGATTTTTTTTTAGCTGTGTCTCTCACCGTGTGATTTGTTTTGTCCAGTAAAAAAGTTTCAAATTAAAAACTGCTGTCGCCCGTTACTTGAGGCAAATAATTGGTGAGGGGGATTTAAAATTGGGAGGTATAATCCTCCATATTAGGGGGAAAGAAAAGAATGAGGTCAATGGGACAGAGTGAGCTGACTGTGTCAATCATCGGCGTGGCAGAAAACATGCAGGCAGACAATGGCTGGCATACTTAGCAGATGTCTTAAGGTCCCCGCGCGTTGCTCGTGGCTTAGTGTGAAGAACGCTGCAGAATTCTGATTGACGAGAGTTTTTTTTTTTTTTTTTGACTTAGCACCCGGTTTTTTAGCTCTCACATTCCCGGGGGTTTGGTTTGTTTACACCTGTGGATGGAGTCCGATACAGCCGGATAACGTGTCTCCGGGGCCAACACCCACGTCTGACCTGCGGCTTCACTCCACCAATCCTCGTCCCGTGTGTGGAACACACTTTTGATTGGCTTGTGAGATTAAAAACCCACTCCGGGGTCGCCCTTCATTCTGTGTTGTCACCTCTCACAAACACTTTATTGTAGCGTGTCCCTGTCGGCATTATATTGATTTAATAAGCGTGTGGTGTTGTGGTCGTGCATGTCCATGCAGACGCATTTACAGTTACGGCTCTGGAACAGATCATGTGACTAATGCCGGGGCCCGAAAACAATCCGCTTGCTTTCATTTCCGGGTTCCAGTTTCATAGCTGTGAGCTGTGATGTAAATGTTTTGTGTGTGTGTGTGTGCTTAGAGACGGGAAACAATGTGTGTGTGAGGCTTTCTGGTTTACATTCTCCCTGCAAGTATCCATTTACACTTTTCCGGTCTGACGTCTTTTTTTTTGGGGTGGAATATTAAAAGGCAACGTAATGAATATATTCTGCATATCAGCATTTAAAAGAACACTCAATATAACATGTTGGAGACGTTGCTCAAGAGTGATTTCACACAGAACTGAAAGGTTTTGAGGCCCCCAGAAGTTTTTTTTTCTTTTAATTTTTTGGGATGTGGCAACGCTATCATGAGCAATGAGAGACAGGCCTACATGGGATCAGCAGAGTTCCCCCCCGAGGGCCGAGCATAACTGATTTAAAGCCTGTTCGGAGCTGACATTCTGCTGTAATCCACCGGGAGCTGAGGAGGAGGTTTTATGTTTGCAGAGATGTTCCACCAGACTCCTGCCTGCTGTGGTTGTGCTTGGCCGGAGAGAGTTTTTCTCCCCCCCCTCCCTCCCCCACTCCCTCACAAAATCCACCTTATTGTTTGTCGATTGGTTGATGTGATTATCGCCTGCATTGTCCTCCTGTAGTGACAGACGAGTGCCAGGTTTAATTGGAGAACACACACACACACACACACACTCTCTGCTTGACGCAACCTCTTGTCACCTCCATCAGCACTTTTTTTTTTTTCTCGATGGGCCCGGCGTGCGTCGTCATCATCGTCACCGGCCGGCGAAATGCCTCTCGTGTGTTCGAGGTGGCACGTAAGCGAGAGCGCGGTTATCCGCTCAAATATGTCTTCATCAAATAACGCGCAGTGGGACACAGTAGAAAAATAGTTTGAGCTTGAGATATGAATGGAGAGCTTGTATAAGTCTGAACATGTCGGTGGCTACGATTGCATGCCTCTCTGACTTCTCCTCCCCCCCCCCGTCTCCTCCCCCGTTTCTTTCTGCTGCTTTTCGTGCTTAAAAATGTGCAGACAAAGACAAAGTCAACACAGACATTGTCCCGCGGAATAAAAGGGCCTCTCCCTGCATAAGCAAACGCTGTTTGTGTGGAGGTGTCTTTTCATCAGGTGGCTCACTTGGCATTTCACTCACCTTGCAGCCGTACGTGTGTGTGTGTGTGTGTGTGTGTGTTTATGTGCACACATGCATGCATGTTTGTGTGTGTAAAGTCTGCAAGTGTTGGGGGGAGGATAGGGGGGGAGGGGGAGGTTGTTCAGGTGAGGCTCTGTGGATACTCTGCAACAGAGGCAACAGTGTACGGGGCTCACATTCTGACAACCATCAGGGTTGTATTCCTGAATGTTAGCGCGCAAATATTTTTTCAGCCAAGCGCTGTGTCAACACAGCTAACGTTTTCTGACTGGGTTTTATGGGGCTTTAAAAAAAAAAAAAAGAGATTTCTCGTTCAAAGGCAAACACATCTACATCAATTTAGTGGCACTGTTCAATTAAAAGCAGATCGCTGCAGCGCTCGCCATCGCTGGCCGAGAGTGATTCATTTCGGTAATGAACTCAGTGCTGGGGCTTGACGGAATTAAATTAAATTTGGCAAAAAATTAGTTTTTGAAATATTAGATTAATCATGATTTAGTTAGAGAAGGAGAGGGTGTTCGTGTTTTGGCGGATGTTTGAAAAAAAAAGCGAAAAGAAGAAGCATTTTAATTGATAACAGTTGAAATTACAACTATTTTTGCGTCTCAGCGTTTGCTTTCATGTTCACACGGGGTAATCAAGGTCAGGACTAATTAGTGCATCAGCCGTTTATAGCGGTGATTATACAGCATAGCCGCTAATGTTCCACTTTACATCCCTTTATGTGTAAATCACCCCAGTCTCTGGGTGTCACCGTCGTAATATGCAGCTTAAGAAGCTTCCTCAGGGCGTCTGACTTCCCAACATCACATGTATAGAAGCGTGTGAAATGGTGTCAGTCCTGGTCTGCATCCTTCCCTCTTCTGGTCTCTGTGGAAAGCACGAGCTGGCGTCAAATCCTCCCACTACCCCGGCACTCCGCCGGTTCGCTACCTAAAAAACCCGCCCGCCTGCCCAGCCCGCCATTAGAAATTCTGTTTATAGCGCTCCTCCGGCTTTCTCGAGCGCGGGGGCCCCCATCAGGAGCATCCCAGCACCCTTTGAGGAAAAAGGATAACCAAACCATCTCCCCTCTCCAGCCGCCGACTCCCCATGTTCAGTGACATCAATGAATCCCTTTGATGCCGCCAAGATGAATATGTGTGCAAATGTGTTTTTATCAATTAATGTGTTTTTCTCGTTTGGTCGTGTTTGGACCGGAGCTACCGCGCCGGTTTGGTTCGCTTCTTCCCCCCACGTGTGTGAGAATTTAGGCTGGTGTTTAACGAGCGACGTTTGTCACGGTTGACATCTCGAACGCACCTCTTGACCAACCAAACTGTTGCAGAGTTCGGTATTAAAAGTCTTCCAACGAGCCGGACGTCTCCAGCTGTAATGGAGGAACGTGCCGGTGACGTCGTGCAAGCTGCAGTGTTGTGGATTCTCACGTAGAGTTTGAGGTTGAAGCAGTGGAAATACAAAGCTCGCTATCTCCGGTTGTCCACAGCTGCTCATTATCACAAAAAAAAGTAAAAGTTTTTTAGCCACGAATTGCAGCCCTGGGAGATGGAGATGTGGGAGGTGGAGACACGTATCGTGTGTCATATGAATACCAGCTTAGTCATGTTTGTTCTGTGGTCTTAACCTGGAGCCCTGGTGCAAAGTGGGGGGATGGGAGGCTGGGCCTCTGGATTTATCTGGGGGGGGGGAGGAAGTCAGACTCCCAGGTGACCACAGCCCTGAAACGTTTTGTCCTGAGTTTGGATCATGTAAAAAAAAAAAAAGAGCTCTTTGCAACTTCTCATCAGCATTTCATCAGTTGAATGTATGTTTGCCGTGTTGATGATTTTATTGATTCATGGTTTAAGATATAAAATAGTGGGGAAATGCTCATTTTCATCCCTAAACATAAATATATTCAGTTTATTACTTTTATTAAGTAAAAACAGCAACTTGCTTAAAATGTGCTTTAAAATGACTGCAACCCATAATTGATGATCAATATAGTCAACAACATGCCAATTAATGTATACTTATATAAACTAAAATACCCTTTAAACAGACTTTAACTACGTGTCATGTGAACAGAGTAATTACAACACATGAACATGTAATAGCAGGCAGAAATAATAGCAGCAGAGAATTTAATAGAATAATAATCATAATAATAATGAAGCATAAAAATACTAATAATAGAAACATGACTGTCTCGTGTTTCAGCTCCAGAAGGCATCTATTGAATGAAACTTCGGATCAACTAATGATGAAAACAGTCCTCACAGTATCTAACTGTTGGACTCCCCCCTATATATATATATATATATATATATGTATGTATATGTATATACATATATGTGTACGTAGCACTCTCATAGCTATAACCACTACTGTTTAGCTCACATAAAGAAAAGTTTTCCCTGTGTAATTGTACCTTAAACGCTTCACTCCATGCTAATAAAACGTGATTGTACAGCAGGAAGAAAAAGAAAAAGCTCTAAACAGGGTTTCATCAGTCTGGTATTCCAAGCAGCTGTTTTCAGTTTAAGCACTGCAGGCAGCAGGAGAGGGGGAGAGAGGGGGAGGGAGGGGGAGAGAGGGAGGGAGAGAGGGAGCAGGCAGGCAGGAGGAGGAGAGATTGTTGATGAGATGTGGTGGTGGGAGCTTAAACAAGGGCAGATACGGGTCCTGCTATTCCTCTGCCTGTTATCCCGAGGTGGGCCGGCTTCCAGACCTTGAGGCACTCACTTATCTGAGGGATTCTGTCTCCCACAGAGTGCAGTCTCTCCGCCGTGGACCACAATGCTTTGCCATTCCCTCACAGTCACGGACCAATCAGCGGGCGGCGGGAGGCTATCAGATCGTGCACATGTTGCATCGGCGCTACCGAGACTCAGACCCCCTCCTCCCCCCCCCCGTTTCACTCCGGTTCACGTACCAATGTGTTCTCCCGGCGCCGGGTCTGCTAAAGGCCATGTCACACCGTGTGTGTGTGTGTGTGTGTGTGTGTGTGTAGCATCACACTAAATTAAGAAGGGGATGCATAACCGTCCAGGATGAGGTTAGTTGACAGCGAGCAGAGCAGCTGTTCCTCTGGTTGAAGTTATAAATCAGTTTGGCTGCGTCCCACCGAGCGTGTCCCTCCGCTGCTCGGAGGCCGGCTCGCGTCTCCCCGATGGACGTGATGTCACGCGCTGCACCTGTGCACACCTGCAACCTTCTGCACACCGCCCTAAACCACGTCATGCTAACTTGGGTACATTATTAACTTACTTTTTTTAAAAATCTGTGTCATGCTGCAGCATCTTTCACAATAAAAAAATAAAAAAAAGATTCAGATCTACATAAACGTGCAGCTGTAGCTGATGATGTAACCGACGTGCCATCTGTAATGTGAATTTAGCTCCGGCTCCTAAAACACACGTAGAGAACGTAATGGATCTTATGTTTGGCTGCATAAATCTTTTCACGGAGCCGCGGGGGATTTAACCACGTTTAATGCATCAACATAAGCCGGACATGTGCGGTTGTATGGTTACTTATTTATGCTAACTTTGACTTGAATGCGAACGGAGAAGATGAGATACGTCTTTGTAAAGTCATGGATGTTATAAGTTTCTCACAATATCACACAAAAAGTAACTTTTATATCCTCCAAAAATGACCAAATTACAGGAACATTATTAAACATTTATTTATTTTGTGAAACTCGACTCACATCCAGAGTTTTTAAGTACTTTTTTTAATCAAATTATTTTCCGGTTAACTATAATCATCATATATCTTACACTTAAGCGCAATTTTCCCATTAGAGCCCGTCCTAATATCGATAAGCACGTAACCTTTGGGTGCCCCTCGCTCTCCCCAGTTAAACCAATTCCACTTGTTAAGGAGTCACAATGTTCCGCCGAGCGCCAAATTCAATTAAAGCAGCGCAAAAAGGCGCAAGTCATCTTAAAAAAATGTGTAGTCTCTTTCTCCTACCTTATCTGGAGCCGGACTTGTGGATCCCGTTTGGAATCAACAGCAGCAGAAGAGACTTCTTCTTATCTGCTCAATTTAAAAATGATGAGGTAATAGCAGTGATTCCTTATAATGGCTCCTCAGACATAAGACGCTCTGTCGGGATAAAGGGATTCCCCTCGCCTGATTGGCTCTCTCTGTTTGGACATTTTATCCTTTGACATCTTCTTATGAAATATCAGGTGAATCTTGTGTTGGGTGATGATGTTGGATGTGTGTTGGGGGGTGGGGGTGACGTAATCCCTCATCCATTATCGTGGCTGTGTACCAGAAATCCTGACACATGTGACTGACTTATTTGCTTCACATTTAGAGTAGCTACATGAGGAAAAAAAAAAAAAAGATCTAATCAGCCCTATATGACATGGAGTAGGCCAAGGAGCCCTTTTGTTTGATTTGTACATGGGTTGGAGGGGCTGGCTATTGGAAATCCCTGAAGCAGGCTTTAGGGGCAGGTCTGATTCTCGTGTGAAATGGGAAAGGCTCTATAGCTCTCGGCTGACTTGACTTGGGCTGTATGGGTGTGTTGGCAGGGGGAGCGCCGGTCATGAATAGGGTCTTTGACTACCTCAGACTTGCCCTGAAAGGCAGGACAAAGACCCTAGGGCAACGGCTTAGAGCCTCACAGCTGAGCTACAGAATGCTTGGCCCAGTCTTCCTCCCTCCTTGCCTGATTTAAATACTACAGTGGCTTTCAGCATTCTGGCGACGGAGGCTTCGCATTCACCCGCCGCACATTTACCATCAACTTCTCTCTCTCTGTTTTTGTTTACAGTATAGTAAACGCCGGGTTCTGTTTCCACATAAGCCGTTGTATAGGATCCGAGGCTGCTGGTTGAATATGCATCAGCGAGTCTCTTAACACAAAAAAAAAGAAAGATTAGCCTCATGTTGTTCGCGTTAAGCAGAATTTATTTGGATACAAGACTTAACTGCAGGCACATGTGCGTATAACTCTGCTCCGGAGTCGTTAATTACTTTTTTTTTTCCTTCCCGTTTATCTTAAGAGATGAAAAACTTGATGACTTTTGACGGATCTTGCGCGACTCGTCAGCGTGGAGATTTGCGGCCGCCCTCGGAATAAAAAGCCATAAATCTTTTCTGCAGAGTTAATGGGGTTATTTGAGTCCTGTCCAGACACTCTCTCCCCACTGAGTGTCTAGTTTCAGATGTCACTCAGAGCTTTGTTTGCCCCCCAGGGTGAAGGGTTAGAGGTCAAGGTTCAGGGCCAGTTGGCTGAGTGGCCACAAAAGCCCGGGCTTCCCCTCATGCACATCCGATCCCCTCTCTCCGTCCTCTCCGGCCCCGCGGCCACCAACCAACCTACATTTGTTTTATTATCATCACAACCTTAAAATTCATCTGACGTCGAGGGCTGTGATTATAAGATTCCACAATGAGGTCATAAATCCCTGTTTTTTTTGTTTTTACAGCTTAAAACTTTAATTGTTTCTCTGTGGAAACTTGTGTAATTATTCAGTTACAGATTTTGGAGTAGTGTCGCGTTCACTGTCCAGCTACTGTTTAAGTCCTCTATTTACCGCAGGACTCTTTTATTTGGGCGATTTGTAGGATTTATATCTCTTTCTCCATCGCCGTTAACGACCGAGAATGGCACCTCAGCAAAAAAAATCTAAAAAAAAAAAGTTCTCCGTTTCTTTGTTCCGAACACCTTTTCGAAACATCAGCCCCCACCCACAAACTCAACTTCTCCCCCCACCCACCACCACCACCACCACCACCACCCAAACATGTCCTCCAGCCAGGTTTATTATGCCGTTTCACGCAGACCAAAATTGCAGCTGCATGGAGAACAATCTGGAGCACATTAGCTCAGGCGCTGTGATTTATAAATTGTTTCTCAGGCCATAAATCCCTGCTGTAATTGTGCACAAGCACCCCTCTCTTTTCTCCAGTCACTCCCCCCTTTTCCTTCTCTCTCCCCCCCCCTCTCTCTCTCTGAGCAGCTTACAGTTCTTGGGTTAATACTAATTGTTTGCAGAAGTGTGCAGTTTGGATTTGAGTGGAAGTTTGTTGCATTGTGGTGCAGATTTTTTGGGGGAAAACAGCTCTTCACGATAAGATAAACTTTCCTACTTTGTTTTTTTTCCCCCGTAAACCCCTGTCTCTCTCTCTCTCTCTCCCTCTCTCTTCACGTCACGTGGTTACGAGCTTAACGTCCCGAAAAATGGGACGCGAGTTTTGGCCTCCAGCTCCATGTTGCTGCGGCTCATCGCTCTGCATTCCTGAATACTGTGTAATTGTACGGGGCCTCTCCTAAAAACTCCGTCCCTGGGAATTTGATATTTACAGCAGCCCCCGATCGTAATCACCTTGCCGTTCTCATTAGATCGTATTGGAACTGAAAGATAGCAGCAGCTGTACATATTGTTTTTAAAGAGCATGTCCAGCGTCGGGTTCTCAGTGGTCTGGTTAGTGTTATGAAGACCTTTTCCTGCAACTTTTAAAGCAGCAACAGCCACTATTAATCAATGTTAGGTCCTGTAAAACCAATGTAAATGTGACTTATTCAATATTGATTGAAAGTTTCATGTTGAAGTTGAAGAGGTCACCCAACCTCATCCTCTAAGCTTAACCCAACCCTGAAAACCTACCACGTTCTCACTGGAGGATTCTCTGCGAGCGTCCAGACATGTAAGAGGATCCCTGGACGCCAACGTGAATTGAATTTACAGCCCAAAGCCCCCCCCCCCCCCGATCACCAGATCGTGATTTAGCGCTCAATATGACGACGCGCAGCGTGATGAAAACGAAGCCTGCAGATTGCAGCGGAATGACTTTTACAAATGTGTTAAAAGTTTTTTTTTTTTTTTTTTTTACGTTTTGGCGACATTCCAGACCTCCCTGCAGTCTGCTGACAATACGCATAACTAATCCTGGGGAATGTCATGCGAGTGAGTTGTGCGCTTTGTCGCACGCTGTGGAAGTTTGAAACTACTTTTTGAAAATATTTACGAAGCATTAAATCCCCCAAATTATTATTTTTACTTTGTAGAAATGAAAAATGTCAGCCTAGTCTACTACTGTATAACATCTAACATTTTATTCTCACATGAGACATTTTTGTTGTTGGTCATATCTCTTTAATTGTGTCTAAAAGTAAATGATGTGGTTTTGATTTTCTAACAGTCAGTCATACCTGTGGCGTGTGAATGCGTCTGCGTTGGCTGGGGAGGAGGAGGGGGTGGAGGAGGGCGGGGGCGGAGAGGAGACGGAGAGTGGAGTGAGTGGAGTTAGCGGTGGGGTGATAGGGATGTCAGGTAGTAAAAAAAAAAAAAAAAAGTGAGATGAGGCAGGGCCTGGAGTCGGCGGGGGCCTGCTGGAGATTTGCGCCTGTGCACTCGGAGAGCAAACACAGGAGGCATCTGCAGGCAGCTGTGTGTGTTGGTGGTGGTGGTGGTGGAGGGGGGGGGGGGGGGGGGGGGCTGGGTGGTGGTGTTGGGTGGTGGTGAAGAGAGAGAGAGAGAGAGAGAGAGGAGGAGGGGGGTGGACTTGCAGAGTGAACACAATCAGCCCTCTGTTTTCATAAGACTTGTGGTATGTGAGAGCAGAAACAAATGTGTTTAATTTAGGCCCTTTTTTTTCTCTCTCTCCCTCTCTCTCTATGTCTCTCTCTCTCTCTCTCCTGCCGTCTCCACTACACCCACTTATGCCCACCTCAGTCTTTCAAAAATGGACTTTTCCCCCCTTCAAGATGCCTCATTGCCACCGTCAGCTGCTCTTAGGGAAGTTTAAAAAACCTGAAACAATCACCCAGTGTGCCCCTCGTCAGAGGAGCAGACACACTTTTAGCAGACGCACTCACGTTTGACTTCTTTTTTTTAGGGGGGGGAAATATTTTGCAGTTTTTTTCTGGAAAAAGAAAAGAAAAAGATTATTTTTACGTTTTTTTTTTTTACGCCCCGAGAGTCGGGGAGTGATTACTCCGCTGTGGTATTTGCCCCGTCGAGTCGTGCGGGGTGCATGCTGGATTATTGCCTCCTAAATGCCTTGGCAGGAAGCGCCAGTATTATATTGGTAACCCATGCTGTCTCCAGTCAATTTGTGTTCGGGTCATAAATGAAAAATTCAGGTCTCACTTGTGTGTCATTGGCGTAGACGAGGCTACACACACACACACACACACATAAATGCACACATTTGATTTCTAAGTCGAGCTTTACTGTAAACAGTCCAGCCAACCACCGGTAACCACCTCATGTTCTGGAGTTAATTACACAGACGTTTACGGCTGTGAATTTCAATGAAACCAGGCTACTCCCCAAACGATAAAAAAAAAAAAAAAATTTGTGTTCCTGCCGGACAAACAATGCCACAGGACGCAGGAAGAGGACGGCGTCTTTGACATGAGGTGTAGCTCGTCTTGACATCAGATCACAGTGACATTAAGCGGACTGGTGTGTGTGTGTGTGTGTGTGTGTGTGTGGTGTGTGTGTGGATTGGAAGCAGCTCTCCCAGGTACGGGAAACCACATAACTGACTGCACATAATTGACTTGAATAGCTTCGCACCCTCCTCTCTGTCTTTATGGGACGGCCCTCGCTCTCTCTCACCAGATGCATAATTATTTTCTTGTGTGTCTAATTACACGGTGAGTTTTATACGATGTGCAGTTGTTGTCGTAACAGAATTACTCACTTGTTCCTACTAAGTTTAACCCCTCAGACCGGACTGTTCCTTTTAAATTGACCGGACGGGAACAATGGCGTCCTTCGTATACGAGCGCTGAAGTTCCCGTGGACGCAGGAAACAATAACTCAAGATCGTGTCATTGCAAAAAAAAAGGGAAGAAGAAGAGGATTAAAAAAACAAAACGCTGATAGAAATAATTGCTTGGGTTGCAAAAAAATGCAAACTCCTGCTGAAGTCGCAGCTCGCTTGCCGGGACTGAATGTTAAAGCTCTTTGGGGGGGGGTTGGCCTTGTATTCTCCTAATGCTGTTTTTTTACTGAAACAGCAGTAAATTTGCAGGACTTTTTCAAATAAACCCCGTTTTCTGGCCAGAATCTGCATGAGGCAGTCATGTGACCTAAACAACTTCTTGGTTTCTTCTCGGTGTAATCTAAACTCATGAAGGTAGCTGTCCTTCATACGCTATGTCGTGGTCAGCGAGTGTGCAGCCATCTTGGAAACTTTGGGGGTGGGGGGCGTCGACGTTGGGACCTCCCTCACGCTGCCTCCCCTCTTCACTCTCCTCTCTCCCTCTTTGCACTAATAGTTCTTTTGTGTACGAGAGCATGTTAAGAGGCCAATGAGCCTGGCCTTAATAGGCCACGTTGCCATAGAAACCGCAGCACTCTGGATGTCTGACCTTTGACCCAGTTTTTTTTTTTTTACTGGCTGTGAATAAGAGTGCAGGAACGAGCGACCAGGTCACAATGGAGGCCCGGTGCACTGAGGGAGTGCCCCTGTCATAGTCACTTAACTTCATTCCTCTATGGGCTAATGGACACTTCAAATGTTGTAGCCATTAGCAGCGTCGCTATCTCCACGTCGCAGGCCTTCTCGGGGCAGAGAGAGGACTATGTGTTGTCCAGGCGAGCTGACCAACAGAGAAATGTTTTCCTGCAGCTGCCTGACATGATTCAACCTCATGCACTTGGATGAAAGCCACTAATAAAACGCTGGAATCAGAAATCCAAAAATATATCTTGCTCTCTTTTCGAGATGGCTTTAATTAATAACTTCCTCCCTGACTAATCTACTTACTTCATAGTGGACCGGATAATAAGGACATGCCCCCCCCCATTCAGAAAAAAACTTGCTGTAGCCCAAAGCAGTGCATTGTGGGTCCGACCAGCTGAGCTGCTCCGTCGTTTCCCCATCAATTACACACTAATTAGCACAATGAGTGCCGAGGTTTGCTTAAGAATTGTCAGTGTAATTGCCTCTAATGTTGGTAAACAATGAGCCTTAATGCAAACTCTGAGACGAGGCTGGGGGGGGCGGGGGTGCTACTTATCATATTGTCTTTGTCCCCCCAGGCTTTTAATTGTGTTGCGTTGCATAGATCAGGTTGAAGGTGTCAATGGCCCCGCATGAAGCAGGTGATATCAGCGGAGGGAAGCCCAGGAGGGGCCTGACAGGGCTATTGTCCTGAAAGTTGCTGTTCGTATGGGCAGGGAGGGAGGAGGAGGGGGGGTAATTAACACCTCAGCCAAACAGCAAGCTGTGTGGCCCATTTGTTTTCTGTTGGGGGGTAAAAGAAAACAATGGGGAGGGGCTCTCCACACAGTAGGTGATTGACATTATCTGCCGGAGCGATCCGCCGAGGCATTCCTGCTGCTCCGCTATTCAAGGCAAGTTAGGCGAAGCCATTTCACAAGCGTCTGAGCTGCCACTTTATACATATTCACCAGCCCATTGTTGGCCCTCCACTTGTTGAGTCAATGCACATTTTAATGCAGATACTAATAGTTTTTTCTTTAATGCTCCAGAATAATAGTTGTAAACTTTAATATGACTTTTGGCTTCTTTTTTTTTTTTTGTCTTGCAAAGTTTTTTTTTTCTTTCTGTCCCTTTGGCAAAGTGTCTTGACTTAGTTTGACAGCAAATGTCCAGACATCTGTCTCTTCTCGGCGCTCTGATGTTGGCCTGCAGTTTGGGCACCACACACTTCAGAGATGACAAAGACTCTTGGCTTGAGCTTTGCCTTCGCTCTGTGAGAGCGATGTAACAATTAGAACCCAGCTCTGGCAGGCCACACGCCCCGGAGCATATGTTGCATTCTCTCGGTTCAAAAAAAAATGGAGGCGGAGGGGGGCTCCAGTGCAGATTTTTTTTTTGGAAAATTTCAGTGGCATCGCTTGCCACCTTTTGTCGCATCTGGGTCCTGTAAAAAAAAAAAAAAAAAGTAGCACATTCTACTGATGTCTATTCTGGGTGTTGGAGGCGTCGGCGGGGGGAAAAAGGCTGGAAGACAATTAGAGAGCTGTGAAAATGGATCAGCTAAACTTCACTTTAGTTACACATTTCCTTCAGTAGTCCGTCCGAGTCGAGTTTACGCCGGCTTCCAGCTCCCATGCTGAAACAGAAATTGCTCCGGTCCCAGACCATATGTCTGTATTTGTTTCTAATAAAAAAATTAAAAAAAAATAAGGCCACGTGAAAAAGCATCACGCGCTGTTACATTTAGATTTATGTCTCTTTTTTTGAACAAACATGTCATAACTATTCCAATAATCCATTTTGAAGTGCTGGCTCTCATTCAGCTGTCTAACTTTTTTTCCCCTACACTTCCCCTTGTGGTCTTTTTTTTTCACTGTAACACTGAGAAAGTTTTTGCTGAGCAGCACGACCCACAATTCCTTGCCTTTTGTTTCCTGAAACACCCCCCCCCCCCTCCCATGTTAGCGGTGTGCTGCTCCAGTCTGGACTGCAGCTAATGTGACAGTGTGGCTGGCATTACCTGGCTGGATGTTTCCAAGGGGGGGAGTGTGTGTGTGTGTGAACAGTTGCTCCATAGGGCAACTTGGCAATTAAAAGAAAAGTAGGCGCTCAGGGGAGAGAAAAAAAGTGCCTGGGGGCATGTTCCCCCAGTCCTGGCAGAAAGCTGTCAAATAAGGGATGGATTGGGAGAGAGAGAGCCGGGGTGGGCACGGGACGGGCAACACCAAAGGCTCACAATAGCGCTTGTTTCATTTGTGGAAAAGGACTCATGATTGACATAGATTAGACAGAGAAAACTGCATTGTTTTGGGATTTTTTTTTCTTCCTCTCCGGAGAGCGGCATTCATTAGGAGCGCCGTGCACACAGCAGCAGAGTAAAGTTTCAATAGCAGCCTCTAAAAGCAAACTGCCTCCTGACAGTTGTATGGACTTGGGCCCATTAGTTGGAACCTGCGATTCAGCCTTGAGCAGTATAGTGAAAATGAAGAGGGCTGATGTCAACTCCAAGAATTTCCCCCCCTTTTTTTTTTTTAGCGAAGAGGAAAAAGGGTCCCCCTTCCCTCCCCCCCCCACCCTGCCTCGGTGCTCTGTTGGACCCCAGCTGTCAGGAAACAATACCCTCTGCCTGCTCCGACAAACTCATTCCTGAAAATGTTTTTTTTTCTTCCTCCCCTCCTCCTCCTCCTCCTCCTCCTCCTCTCCCCTCCTGCTATAATGTCTTTTCCATTTTTAACCCACAGCCATCCAAGCTTCCTTCCTCCTTACAAACCCTGAGTGATGAATGAAGTTTTAAAAATCACAACCTGAATGCTCCTCCAAGTTTTGATTGTTTGTCATCATTTATCCTGAAATCGACTTCTCAAAAGCGGACAAAGCTTTTTGCATATATTCTTTCACCGGGGTTTTTTTTTGTCAGTCAGTCATTATTTTTTTTTCTGGTAAATGGCAGACACTATTCCTCGTCTTCTCCATTCAACAGATGTTTGCTGTGGGAGGCGTAGGAATCCACGAAGACGACGGCATGTCAATAAAAATGACAGTATACGTCGCGGAATAAAAGGATGCAAAGGGAGATTGTCTAATCCACCACAGAATTTATTACCCCATGAAATGCTCCCATTGGCCAAAAGGGAATCTTAAATAATGAACTGTGAGAACTAGATGAGCACAACACAGCCTTAGTATGTGCACCTTTTTAATTAATTTGAAATTGTACCAGTCCAGAGAGAAAATCCACATGCATGACAAGCTGCTGTGTCCGGTATTTAAACTGATTCACAAACCAGATGGTGGAGCCGTGCTTTTGGGTCTCCGACTTCATGCTATCTCCACTGCCGGAGGAGAAAAAAAAGAAGAAGAAAAAAAAAGCTCAGCTTGTTGTATTAAGTCATAAATCATAAAAACAAAAAAAAAACCTCTCTGGGAGAACATGCGGCTCGAACGCTGTACAGCGGCGACACAGTGGTGGAAACGTTCTGTGACACAAACACCTGTCTGACAACTTTGATCCAAAATAATAGTGATGGATGAAAAAGTAGGAGGGGCTACGTTTTTGGGGGTCAAAAGGCCAAACCAATGGAGACGGGAGTTAGCTGGGAGTCCTGCAGCTCAACCTCTGTGCTGCTCTGTAAACGGGGCTTCCTTCCAGCTGTCTCTTCCCACCCGCTCGGCGACGGGCGCCCACAGCTGGCCTCTTGTTTTTCCTTGACAAACGGCAATTTCACAGTCCCCCACCAGCCCGTTGTGTTCACATCGCTCTCCCTGCTCTGCCCCGTGCCAGAACTCACTGTCTGACTCCAGCAGCGACGTGAGTCTGGTACAGGTGTCTGCCGGCTGGCCCGGCGGGGTCGTACCACTTTTACACGCTCCTCTGGTTTAGCAACAGGAAATATATCTATGAGGCCACTTCTTTCTTTTTGCTGTTTGGTGTCTATATCATATCTATTTTATTATGTTATAATATTGGATGTTTTGTCTAAGTGTTCCTTCTTTTTTGTGTCACCCACAGTACCTGCAGATGAAATGGCCTCTTCTGGACGTCCCCGGATCTGCAGGACTAAAAGACTCCCGCTCGCCGACACCGGGACATTTAGTAAGTAGACACCAGCGTCGGGCGAGCGAGCCTGAAAGTGTAGTGAGCTAAGTTACCGGTCAGCCCACGTTAAGTGAAGCTTCACTGCACTGAAGCTCCGCCCCCTCTCAGGGACATGTCGCAGGCTAAGCTGCAGCAACATGGGAACAGTAGTTCAACTACATGGAGAACCAACTTCATTATAAGTCAGTGCTTTGTTGCCAATAAAGTTGGAATATTTAGTTTTCAGACACAATCCTCTGTTTATTCCTATTTAAATGCATCAGTTATCATTTCTGAACAGATGCACTGATTAACATTATGTGTCCAAATGATCCATATTTGTTGGCGCTATAAAAGACAAGACATTTGCTAAATTATTCCAACTTGATGGGCGACGCTGTATATAAAAGAAATAAATGTTGAAGAAAATATAAGAATATAATTTATATATAATTTTAGTTAGTATTTATATAATAACATTTTTAAATATATAAAACAAACAAATATATATAATATATAATAAAATATATGATAATAATCCAATCTATAAAAAAATATCAATGCACACTACACTACACTGTAACCCATGACGACCGTGGCGACTCCTCCCACCTTCCCATCAGGTGATGTATTTCCTGAGACGTCGGTCTAATGGTCGTTACGAGATGTCAAAACTTTATCAATAAAAGCGCTAAATTACTGAAAATCTAATATTCAGAAAACAGCGGCGCTAATAAGACAACAAGTGGAGAGCAGCAGAGAGAGTCTGTTTGAGCAACATGGCTGTTTAAGGAAGGCCACTTTGATTCTGTGGCACTAACAGGACGTTTCCTCCGGGACGTTAACCTAATTATCACACAAATCATGCAATCATACTGCGGGGGGGAGGACGGATCGGTTCTCTGGGAACTAAATAAATGAAATAACAATAATCCAACTATCAGTGTGACGTTGGTTATTCCCTATAACAACTGTTTCAGTGTGTATTCCTGCTGGTTCCCATCCGTCAGTGAGCAGCACGGCCTCCTGCAGCACCCGCAGGCCAAACGCTGAGCCACAATAACTCTCCCGTCATAAATCTCTCGCCGTTCCAAACCCACCTCGCCATTCTTGAACTTTCCCACGCAGGTGTGAACGAGTCATCAGGGTGTCTCGCCCTGCTCAGACAATGCGGGCCCTCAGCAGGGGCCTGTTTGGTTTGTGGCTTCACTGAGGGATGTCGTGTGCTCGGGCATCGAAAAAAACATTCCGATAACAGCCAGAATCTATCCGACATATCTCGATCGGTATCAACGCCATTTTCCCGGTTCAGGAAGTCACGTTAAGCGGAGCGGAGAAGCCACCGACGCTCTGCACTTGAGTAAATAACCGTTTGTGACTTGACCTCACAGATCCTGGAGAGAGATGCGCTCTGCCAGGGTCTTGCGGTCGATTCTCTGGATCCCATATTCTCAGCAACGCACATACACAAAGTCCTCATTGATGGCAGTGAATGGTAAATTGTTGCGAAGGGGACAGAGTTTGCCCTTGGGAATCCAGGACTGACTTAACTCTCAATAGAAACCAATTATTTATTAGAATAAACGCTGACCGTGCGCTGACCCCGTGGAGTTCTTCTGCGAGACATAGTCGCTTCTGTGTGAAGATAAAGAAATCGGATTCCAAGTAGAAAATGTGAAATCTGTGAATCCAGGAGGTGGGGAGAAGGAATCGGGAGGGAAAAATACAACGGCGAGGATGACGATAGCGGTTGAATTTAAAAGGAAATGAAAGCACTTTGACTGAAGCTGAGTTCTCTGTTTTGTTGGATTGTTTCTGCTCTGTCCTTCAGTGCGTTGCTGCTACGTTTCATGTAGTTGGAGGTTTTCTTTTTGTTGTTGTTGTTTGGCCTTCGTCTCTTTGAACGTCATTAATCCGGTGAAGTCAATACAGAAAGAAACACAAGAGATCCGTTCTGTTTTGTGGGAGAAATAATAAACAGCCTTGTGTGCTTAAATATGTATTTTCCTAAAGTTTTCAGCTCTATTACTGCATCTAATTAAACACATTTTACACGCTTTAATATCTTCACACAGGAAGTTATAAATACCTGCAGCTTCTAGCGCGGATAGAGGCTTCTTTGTATCTTGATTTTTCAAATGAAAAGTCTGTTTTAATGCTACTTATTATGATCTTTTTTTTTTCCTTTTCTATTTTTTATTGCAATTTAAAAAGCAGGGCTTTCATAAAAGTGCAGTCCAAGACCAAACATCTGAAATGAAACACTTAATTTGGCAGGAGAGAGAACATGAGATAACACGGAGAGACCTCGTGTCGAACACTTGCAGTGTAAACGTATAAAAGGTAGGGAAGTTCACGCAGAGTGTAACTGCTTTCAGTACGCGGGCTGAAAGAGGAAGTCGCCACGCTTGATCTGGTGACCTGTGACTACAGGGAGGTCATTTGATTGGTTGGTGGGAAAAAAAAAAGCTGTAGCGCCGGGGTGCGGGCGCACACACACACACACACACACCCTGGGCACGGAGGGATTTCCAGGGAGTGAAACACCCCCGCTGTGGCCTTACCCCCCACTCTGGGCCAGGAGCCCACATGCCCCTCTGGTGTGCTGCTGCTGCTGACAGCGAGCCAGGCTGATTATGTGCTCATTACTCCAGCCGAGGAGAGAGAGAGTGGGAGGGTGGGAGGAGAGCAGCAGGCTGGCTCCCCAGGCCTGCAGGCTCCCCAGGCCCCCCAACACTGCACTAATGAGAGCAGGGGGAGCGGATGGGCACACACATAGGGGGCCAGGGATTACTGCCCAGGGCCAAGAGGAGCCAGGGAGGGAGAGCGAGAGAGAGACCTGTACTCCTGCAGTCATTCTGCAAGCATGTGTTAAATCTGACAGCGTTGTTGTCTTTTATGACGGGAGCTGGCACCGTGTGGGATAAATGTGGAGATCTATTATATTTTATAAGCATGTCAGCTCTGTTTCCATAACAGTTACAGCCCGTTATGTTTGGTATTGACATTTTTTCTCATTCCTACACGGCTGCAAAGATCCGTGTGATATTTGTTGCTGAAATTCGCTTTGAGGTGTTTTTTTTGTTGGTAATTCTGGAAGTCCGGGGGAAGGCCGGCCTGTCGCCGTGCAGATTGGGTCCATAAGGCCCGTATGCTAATGAGGGGAGCCTGCTCTGGCCTGAGTCCTCAATTATTCAACAGACAGGTTTGTTTAGCATTCAGTTGGTATTGCTGTTGGTGGTAATGGTGGTGGTGGGAGGACTGGGGAGAGCAAGCACATACGTCAAGCACCCCAAAACTCCCGTATAGACCCCCGTGTTCAGAGGGCTGCCTCCTCATGAATAACCCATCAAAGGCGCCGCGGGGCCAGGTGATGCAGTATGGGGAGCATGTCGGGCCGGCGGCGGTGGCCGAGCCGGACCAGAGAGGCGAGGACGAGGATCGGGATGGGGATCTGAATCACATGCGTCTCGCCACCGGTTGGCGTTTGTCATTAACACTCGCCGATAACGACGCGTACTTCCCTCTCTGAGGTCATTCAGTCACTCGAGGTAATTCGCCCATAATGCCTCTCCTCTGCGTCACACTGTGGTGGTACTGTTATTCCAGATTAGATGGACCGCGGCTCCGTAATGAGGTGGAAGTGACCAGGGGTGTCTCTCTGTCTGTCCCCTTCGCTGGCTTATCGGATCACGACTCAGCACTCAGATATGGGCTGGACGGGGACGTAAGAATCCCCCTCTTTGTCTCAATATTGTGTTAGTCTGGAGGGAGTCTGGGTGGGGGTGTCCAGGGTCCCGGTCCTGTCAGTGTGTCATAAGTCACAGAATCGTTAAAGTGAATTGAAGTGGTGCTGCATTCCAGAGCTGCCTCTTCGTTGAACTCTCCGGACACTTTAAGTTGAGATATTCTTGTTTTCAGACGCCTATAGTTGCTCCGGAATGATATTCTTCCAACAGTCCGCTGACCGGGAGTCCGGAGAGAGAGGCTCTCGTTTTGCATTAGGGCAGCGAATAACCGGGATCCATCATGAAATCAAAGGCATCGGGAGGTACCGGACTGAATACTGATCTGAGGTCTGCAGTCCTGCTGGGCCACTGCAGAGACCAGATCCTCTTCAGAAATTGAATAAGGAACCAGCGCTTTGATTTCAGTCTGAACTCTTGAGGAGGAAAATAGATTCATTAACATAATAATAATAATAATAATAAGAGTCACGTTGAATATTTACGTCCACTGTGCTGCTGTTTGTCTATTTATTGAATCACCACCGGGGGACGTTCGCTGCAGTAACACGACGCCTCTCTGCTCTGTGTTATTATAAGAATATTCCTCCCGTTGACCCGTTCGGAGGCGATGACCACGTTGTTCTCCGATGAATGGCCGAGTTTTTTAAAGACATACGACACGGTCGCCCTCCCCTCTCTCTCTCACGTCCGCTTCCTGTTGGCGTTGACAAACAAGGGCTTGGATTTCTCAGCATGCCAGGCATTCTTCTTCTCACCCTGTCTCCTTTTTCTTCCTGGAGGTTTTTTTTTTTTTTTTTTTTTTTTGAAAGGCCTCCGAGCCTCCCACCCAGAATCGCCGAGCATAAAGACACACAAAGCTGCGGGGTTATTCAGTTTGTTCTAAGCTCTCTTCCCCATCGGCTGTTTGCCTAGTAATTCAATTCAGATGTGCAGGATCCAAAAACATGTTTGCTTGAATGAAATCCACCCCTCCACCCACATTGACCAAGGACTGTGCTTTTCTTAGCGCCGTTCCAAGTTGGACAGCCAGGCGAGGTACTGCCACCTCGGCCTTTTTAGCTTCAAACCCTCTTCAGGAGACAGACATCTTTTTCTCTCTGCTCCGGCTCAGCAACGTTCTGCTGATTTTCTTTTCCTCTAAACCTTCCTGTAACGATGTTCAGTCTGCTCTCAGACCAGTTCCGTGCTGTTTTTTTTTACTGCAGACCTGTTTGCAACAAGCAACCGGCTATGTAAAGAACGTGATTTCTTGCCCGCCCCCGATGCAGATACCATCTGGTTCCAGGTTTGCCCTTTATCCACTATCACGTAGATGTTGTTTATATTTAAAACACGGCTCATGTTCCTTGTGGTTTCCTTATTACACGCCGCTTGTGGAATCGTGAACACCAGACGTGTGAAGCTCTCGTTGGGCTGCAAGGGGATATTAACCTCCACACATAGAGCAGGTGAAAGGAGGCATTGATTCGTGGGATGTTTAGTTTTAATTCAGGATTGAGCCATTAGTTGAGTTTTTCAATTTCACCCCAAAAAAAAAAAAAAAAAAAAAAAAATATATATATATATATATGCTCTCAGAGCTACGGAGAACGCATTTGAATAAGTAGGGGTGATTATTGGCAAGAACCTCACGATACGATACGTATCACGATACGATACGTATTACGATACTTTGGTCACGATACGTATCACGATATTGCGATATAAATAAAGATGAAAACCAGATGATATTGATCAGAGGACAAATTGAGTCAAAACTATGTCATTCAAAACAGCCTCTCCATTTTATTAATTCCCATGAAATTCACTCGAATAAATATAGAAATAAAACTTTGGAGTTGAAAAATCGATATTGTATTGGGCGGCAAAGAATCGCGATATATTGCCGTATCGATATTTTTACCCATCCCTTTGAATAAGTGTTGAAAATGATGTTGATTTTGAGTGATTTCATTCAGAAATGCTCTTATTTAATGACAGGGATTTGCTTCTGCAGCATGGAAGTCAGGAGACTTTTGCAAAGTGCAACCTGCATCTCTCTCCCCACATTTTGTCTGCCGAAGGGGAAAAAAAGGCAGTTGAAACTAGTGCCTTCGAAAACTTAGAAATATGTGTAGAGCACACGATTGGTGTATTCCAGGATATGAATAATTAATAGGCATCATTTCAAATTCTCACTGAAGTGCTTCCCAAAATGTGTTGGCACCCAGGTCTAGAGGTCTCAAACAGCCCCCTCACAATATAGGGAGAAATCCAGGCATATTGTACATTAAGTAGAACAACAAAGCATGACTCAAATATACATGACATGCGGGACCTGGGATTTCAACCCAGCAGGTCAACGCTACTTTCTGCCACGAAGCTTCATCAAAGCCGCCTCTGTGCTGTGTGAAATCTCTTTCTCTCTCTCACTCTCTCTCCAGCATCATCATCATCATTGACCTTAAATGCTCTTAAGTCTGGAGAAAAAAAAACCCAAAAGTCCTGAGCAAAGTGATCTTAATATAGCCATGTTTAACACCAGTAAATATTTTCCTCACTCCCGTCTGGTATTACCCAGAATCAAAGCGTGCTTAGACACGGGAGAAACCAATTTGCTAAAGATTTAAAAAGAGGAAAGGGTTGGACCTTCCTTTAAAAAAAAACAAAAAAAAAACATTTGGAACAATTCTAAGCAGCGTGAAGCAAGAGAGTGTACAGAAAGTCTCAATGCAAACCTTGTTCCCCAGCAGACCACGTTGGAGAGAGACGAGAGGTTGCGAAGGGGGTGGGGAGGGATATTGAAGAAAGGTTAGCCTGGAGGAACAAGACTCCTTTCTCCCCCCCACACACACACTCCCCCTCCTCCTCCCCCTCCACCCCTTGACCCTCCCATGTGACAAGTTGAGCCAACAAGTGCTCCATTCAGCCAGGCAGCCAGGGGAAATGACTGCGAGGAGGCTGAGCGCCGGCCTAATGAAAGCAGAGACGCTGGATATTATTATTGTCTTCATCAACCTCGTCGTGGGCGCGATGCTGGAAAAAAATAGATCCACGTTAAAATGAGGCGTCCCTGACAGTGGGAGATGATGTCTCCAGACCGGCCTCACCCTGATTGTGTTTGTTTGCGGCTCGCCGGTGTGACTTCTGGACTCGGTGGCACCGTTGTTTTTCTAGTCGGACTGAACAAACAGTCCTCTCCCTGCAGCTAAATGACTGTAATGGTCTTGGCATGTGTGTGCGGGGCTCTTTTAGTGTTCCTTGGTGCCGGTCCAGATTGCATCACAGGGCCCACGATCACATGCAGCGGACTAATGTTGTGTTTACCATAGAGGGCATTCGCACATGACGGCCTATATTTACACCACGCGTTTGCCTTTTTACACTGCGTGCGCTTGTTTTAACTGTCCATAACGTCTTCTTTTTCTTCCTTCAACAGTCCAATAAAGTCCCGGTGGTGCAGCACGCCCACCACGTCCACCCGCTGACGCCCCTCATCACCTACAGCAACGAACACTTCTCCCCCGGCACGCCGCCGTCGCACCTCTCCCCGGAGATCCTCGACCCAAAGACAGGTAACGGACACATTCTACGTCATGACCCGTCTGTAATCTGGAGATGTGGAATTATCCAAAAAGAAGTACAGAAGCTTCCACAGTAACCAGGAGGCAACGGAACGCACGCTAATGAGCTCGACACGGTCGGAATGTCTGAAAAGGAAACGCTGTGTTTAGACACAGTTTGGAACGCCGTTTCTATGGAGATTTTCTTCTGTTTTGACTTTTTTTTTAATGGGCTCATTCAAGTCAATTCACCACAGCACAGCTGCTGCGCTGCCGTGAAGACAGATAACACATCTCCTCAGATATGTAATATTGTTTGTACATTAACGCCGCTCTACCCGTCTGTTCCAGGTATCCCTCGGACGCCTCACCCTTCAGAGCTCTCCCCCTACTACCCGCTGTCCCCCGGGGCCGTCGGGTCCATCGCACACCCGCTGGGCTGGCTCATGCCACAGTAAGTCAGCACCACAGTTAAAGAACCTGTGTTAGCAAATTCCTCATCACTTGGTGGAAGATTCAGAAAAAAAAAGAAGAAAAGAAAGTGATTTGTGATATTTTGGAAATTCCTGTCTTTAGTAATTTTTATGCTCTGTTGTGTAAATGTCAGAATAATAATAATAAATGAATAAATAAAGAATGTATGAATGTTTATGGGGTTTTGGCTCCATAATCGATTGCAACGGTGCTGTTCCACTAGCAGGGGGGGGGGGGGGGTGATGAGTAGAGGATTAGTGCTGGTGGGTTAGCTGTTAGCTGTCAGCTGTGTTTGATCCACCTCGCTCTGGAGCTTTCACTCACTCCTGTCTTCCTCTCTGTGTCTCTCAGGCAGGGCCAGCCCATGTACTCCATCCCTCCGGGGGGATTCCGTCACCCCTATCCAGCGCTAGCAATGAATGCATCCATGTCCAGGTGAGCAGATTTGTGTTCGCCTGTAATCACTTTTTTTTTAAACACCGGCTAAAAGAAATGTCTGCTGTGCACTTTTTTTTAACAACATTTTTCCCGAAGAAGCATCTTCTTTTTTGCCTTTCTGACAACGTGGTCCGATCAGGGACGGCCGGCGCTGTCAGGACTACAAAGGGATGCGAGGTCTTAGTCCATCACCGACACGTTCAGCTTCTCAAATAAGAGAGGGAGGCATTATTGGCATTCAGCTCCCCTCTCCTGTCTTTTCTCCGGAAGCTAAACTTCTGTGGTCAAGCCGGTGTTCTGAGCCACTGCACACACACACACACACACACACACACTCACAGAGATGAAAGGGCCGAGAATCAATAATGACAAATCAAAGCTCATCCGAAACCTGCGCGTCCAATCAGACTAAACTCTCTGACCCTCTTTCAAAATTGGGGAGATTTGTAGCGAGCCTTCCGGAGTCGGTCCGAGATGAAATATTCAGAAGGCTCTCCGTGATCAATAAAAAACACACCTGATAGGAAGGGTTTTTTACACTTTTTATTATCTATACTTTCATATATATATATATATATATATATATATAAACAAATATAAAGAAAATCTCACATCAACAGCATACTGCAGGTTACATGCATGTGACTGTGTTGCATGCATGCTAATGTGGAGCGTTGGCTTTGACAGCATCACTCTGAGCAGCATCCATCGGGGACTCGATGTTTACAGATATAGTCAGTATAGGTTTATTATTACCGAGGGGACGATATGGCACCTCCTTGTTTATACAGCATGAATTATTAAGAGCTTCAACGGGGAAAAAATGGAAAATAAAGCAAAAATATCATGTTTTTTCTTGACTTTCGGTCAGATTTTATATTCAGTCAGATGAATGAAAACAAACATGTTGTCGACAGTTTGAGAAGTTAACTCCGATGACCTCGAGCACAACGTGGTGTTGTGCGTTAGCGTGTGTGAGACACGTTAAACACGGCGGGAGAGACACGGCGTTTAGAGCGAGCCCTCCTCGTGCATCACAATGCTCCATTGTGTTAACAATTGGAAAATGAAAAAGAGAGACACTTTTTTTTCTGTGAAGGTGTTCTGTGTGGACGGATGTCGGAGCGCTCTCTGGAACGTGGCGAGGAAAGTGGTTTCAGGTGTCACGGCCATGCCGTCGCCATGGTGACAACACACTCCACTTTTCTCCAGCCGTTTGCTGGATAAAGGGCCTTTTGAAAAAGTCTTTATTTGAACAAAAAAAAAAAAGCATGTAAGTCATTGTGTGTATGAGTTCCCAGTCTAGACGGACGCGGTGGATTTCAGCCGGAGGGCACTTCCTGTGCCAAGTTAGACGAACAACCTTTTCACGTCAGGTTAACGGGGTGTTTTTTTTTCCACAGCTTGGTGTCCAGCCGTTTCTCCCCTCACATGGTGACTCCGCCTCCTCACGGCCTCCACCAGACGGGCATCCCCCATCCCGCCATCGTGTCCCCGGCCATCAAACAGGAGCCCAGCGACATGAGCCCCTCCATGCACGCGTAAGAACTGGTTTTTTTTTTTTTCAGAATAAAAGCCCATAAAAAAAATTCCCCTCGTTCTGCTCGTTAATTCGCACCTCTTCACGCCATTCACGGTTCTCACTGAATGTTTCGGATTAGCAGGAAATCCCCCGTTCCTCCCAAGAAGGAAGAGGACAAGAGGCCTCACATCAAGAAACCTCTGAACGCTTTCATGCTGTACATGAAGGAGATGAGAGCCAAAGTGGTGGCCGAGTGCACTCTGAAGGAGAGCGCCGCCATCAACCAGATCCTCGGAAGACGGGTAAGCACGTTTTTTTTTAGGAGTTTTTTTTAGCGGTTTTGTATATTGCTGGTATTAATCCTTTAATATCTTCTGGCTTCGTCCACAGTGGCATTCCCTGTCAAGAGAGGAACAAGCCAAATACTACGAGCTGGCCAGGAAAGAGAGGCAACTCCACTCCCAGCTCTACCCGGGATGGTCAGCGCGAGACAACTATGTGAGTAAAAAAAGGAAATGACTTTTTCCTCGCCAGCTTCAGTCAGATAATAATTCAGTTTGTTATAATAACGACGCCGTTGTTTTATCTTTGCAGGGAAAGCGGAAAAAGAGGAAGAGAGACAACAAGCCCGACTCCAAACCAGAAGGTACGTGATGTTCTCCTCCCGACCGCCTTGGGTTTTTACCTCCACGACAGCGCGACTGCACCTTTCCTTCTTTTTATTTGCCTCTGCATGGATTCTGTCCTCCACTAACACTGACTAACTCTTTCCCCCCCTGCCCTCTATACTTTTGACAAGCAGCTTATGAGGTTCAGTGCTAATAGTGGCAGGTATGTCTGTTGTGCAACCAAAATTAAGAGAGCTTTTCCACCCGATACCCGACATTTTGGTGTGTCATTTTCTTTCTTTTCATCCGTGCATCGTGACTGCATACCACCCCGACCACGTCTAACATCGTGTTTCACCGTCGCCGTGTGTGTTTTCTCGACTCGAACTTGTCTATTACTGTCGCTGCCATCGTCTTGTCGGCATTGAGGGACGTGAACCAGATTTCCAAGCCAGCGGTCGGATCCATAATTCAGCTCCCTCGTTTCCTCCTCCCCCCCCCTCCTCAGATTTCTCCATAAGAAGCAAGAAGCAGTGCGTGCAGTACCTGCCCTCGGAGAAGATGTGCGACAGCCCGGCGTCGTCCCACGGCAGCATGCTGGACTCGCCGGCCACGCCCTCCGCGGCCTTGGCCTCGCCGGCCGCCCCCGCCGCCACCCACTCCGAGCAGGCCCAGCCGCTCTCGCTCACCACCAAACCGGAGGGACGCATGCACCACCACCACTTCTCCCTCGCCGGCAAGGCCTCCGGGACCACATCTTCTTCCTCCTCCTCCTCTTCCTCCTCCTCCTCCTCCTCCCACCACGCCCACCTCTCCCTCCCACTTGGTACTTCTTCAGGTAGCCAGTCGACCACACCCATCCTCACCCGGCCGATCCCCTTCGCCTCCCTGCACCCCTCCATGCTCTCCCCACCTTCCCCCTTCCATCAGGCGGCCCTTCACTCCCATCATGCCCTGTTCCAGTCGCAGCCCCTCTCCTTGGTTACCAAACCGACCGAATGAATCCTTTAAAGGCGATTTTTTTCCCCATTTATTGTGCTGTATATTGCTTTTCTCTAAAAAAAAAACATAGTTATTAGAACAGCTTTTTTTCTAAATAAATGAAAAGGAAGAAATATTATTGGTCAATATTTGACCGTCTCCTTTTCTACACCTCTCAATGAAAAACAAAAATGTATTTTTTGTAAAGTTTACTGCAGAACTGGTTTCTTTTTTTTGATGCATTTATCCAATGAACCTCTTGTATAAAAGAACCAATGTACATAAAGTTTCTTTATAAAAACAAAAAAAAAGGAACAAAAACATGTTTTCTTTTTTTTTTCTTTTTTTTTTTTTTTAGCCAAAACCTGATTAATGTTAGTATTAAGTTGAAGTCATAGTGCTGGCCAATAATTGCAGTTCCCCCTTTTCAATTCACGAGTGTGTGCCCCCCCCCCCCCTCCTCCCCCATTCTTTGACATGTTAAATAAACATTTGAAATTGTTTCTTAAAAGAAGTGCCTCTTTTTTTTGGTCTCTGCGCGTTCTGTCAGCTCCATGTTTCTGTCATTTAATAAAGAGAGGTTTTCTTTAACAAGTCACTGTGGTTTGGGTTAATATTCTCATGGTGGTGACCACGCGACACAACAAGTCGATAACTGCCTTTCTGTAGGAGTTACAAATGTAGATTTAATGAGCAGTATCATTTTATTACCACCACACTGAAATCAAAAAGTCCATTCCACACCTGCCATTCTGTAGGAACATCTTTATAGAAAGCAGCTGATGGTAGCAGCGATTTTAATGTTTCATAAAGCAGAATTAGGCTAACCACACTGGAAAACGGAGCGCCTGAACCGGGCGAGCCAGAAATAAATGCAAATAAAAAAATAATAGACATCTGCTCCTTCTCCGAATGCAACGTCCCACAACAATGACAAAAAAAAAAAAAAAAAAAAAAAAAGCAGGTCAGCCCCGGCGTCCCAGCACACCGACACCCTGCTCGGGTTCCTCTCGCACTTTTACTGCATCTTTATTCACCGTTTGGCACGCTGCTTAGGCTTTAATTAACTCCGAGGTAATGGGATGGAGCTCCTGGGACCTCATTAGGCATTTCAATTAGTGAAAAATACACAAGGTAGGTTACAGTTTTTGGTGGCTTTTTGGAGATGAGGAGTAGTGCCAGGGATGGACCAATTATGTCAGAGCAGGGGGGGAGGACTGGCATGGACCAGCCCACTGATGATGCCCCCCCTCTTCTTCACCTACTGACTTGGAAACTTCACAAAGATCCACAGAGCTGGAATATGTGACTTTTCAGTGTGTTTTATGTTGCAAATAAAGATGCGTTTCCAGAAGTAGACGGCACCAAAAGAGCAATCTGGGTTAATTGCTATTAATGCTTAAACGCCACGTGAACAATATCCAAATTATCTGCGATTTCGCTGACAATTAACTTTTCACGCAGGCTTTTAAAAGGACAGATAGGTGGACTGAAGATGTGCTTCCTCCATGCAGAGGCACCAAACTGTCAACCCCCCACTCCTGCTCTCTTTAAGCAATCATTAGCCACAGTAAGTCTTTGCTTATTTGCCGTTCCATCTTACATCATTTCCAGGCACAAACCACAGAGTCTCTGGTGCCACGGCTGTCTGCTCTGAGCCACTTCCCCAATCCGTCAGTGAAATTACAGGTAATGAGTTGTCAAAACAGCCAGCAAATCTGTCTCCTCAAGGCTATACATCCAGTGCAATGTTCAATTCTCCTAAGACAGTACCCTTATTATGAAACTCCCCCCAAGTGAGGGGCTTCAAATATGCTGGTTGTTCCTCTATTAAACACCTTCTCCCTGCATGGGCCTGCTTTCTTTGTAAATGTGTATTTCTTATAAATAAGGGTTATCACATTGAAGGAAATCCCCATGAAATCTCTTATTGTTACAACACAATTTGAAAAGCATCACTTTCCACGTGAAATCGGAATAAAAAGGGCACATTATGGTTGAAGTTCCCATGCTCCACTGTTTATCTCTAATAATGTATCCGGTTGCTGCTCCACTCAACATCTGCCATGTAAGCACGAGGTCAGATTTAATTCATGGTAATTTTTTTGCTCATTAAATTCTTCCAATCTCTTGCCAAGGTTCTTTTCTGGGCCTTCCTTTGATCTGGAATTTATTCCAGGTTAACCCTTTGATAGTTCACGTGCGTGGTGATGTTGCACCGAGAGCTGTCACTTTTATAAATCACTAAAAGAAAAAATTATAATAATTTCATGGCAACACTTTGAATAAAAACCACCAAAAAACGCACACCTGACAGCAGCGTTTAGTCTAAACCTTGATGAACCTCAGATGAACTACATACAAATAATCTCGTGACCTTATACTCCCATTAATAACAGGATGCTGTGTCGGCTTCCCAAAGCGATATTAATTGATTGTTTCTGTCACATTCACCGAGCTTAGCAACACTCAGCTGGCTGCCTTTGTGACGATAGGTATAGCTGTGAGATTAATGTATTATTCATACACGTTTGACCTTAGAGACGGAAATGCAAATAGGTGTCAAAGAATGAGGGGGATCGTCGGACTTCTCAAAATGTCAAGGAGCTTTGCCACAATTAAGACGTATTTATTACAGGAGCCCACGGGTGCTCTCACGCCCAGCTGAGATGTGAAACACCTCCAATTAACATTTCCATGATTATCTCATCTCCAAAGCTGCTGCACACGTCCCAGTCTCATCCCTATAGCACCGTTATCGCAGGGAATATTACTTATGGTGACTTTATGTCAGCTATTTTATTCCTCTCTAGAATAAATACATTTTAAAAAGCTGACACTTTCTTTTTTTTGTATGTGATTTTAAGCCCCACCATTACGTGCACTTAAAGTCATCTGGTGTCATCATGTGCTTTTGTCACATTGATTCTTCAGTTGCAATGTATATCAATACTGCCATCTGTTGATAAGGTCAAATACTGACATGTGGAGTAAATATCCCCTTTATGGCAGCGTCCCCCTAAACCTCCTCCACTCCTCCTGTGGTGGATCGTTAAATATATATATATTAAATAGGAAAATAAGTAAATCAAAAAGAATAAATATACGTATTTCTTCTTTAGTACTCTCTTACGTTTACAGGTCACAATGGGGTGCAATGACAATAGGAGGATGTCTGCCTCGCACACAGACGCATCTGGATCTGGATCTGGACTAAATATTTAGTCTGCCTTTGTTTCTACATGTGCCATTCAAAAAGAAACTAAATAACCCCCCCCCCCCCCCCCTTCTCACTGAAACGCCACGACTTATGGACACAAATAGCCCCAAGTCATTTGGCTTAAATCAGATCAGACATGCATTGTTTTACACCGTGAAACGTATATACAGGGATACGGTATGTGCAGCTATGTGTGAAGGAAATAGTCGGTTTTTCAAAAAAAGGAAGGGGGAGCCATTACAACCCTTCCAGTTGTCATAAACAGTGACGTGTATTTGGATAATGTGTATTTTGATGATTTGCCACATGCATAAAAAATAAGGTGTAACTACACGTGTATCTCTCAACTCAATGACATGTATCATGATGGGATATGTTGTGCTGTGGCTTTAGAGGGAAGATGTGAGAGTTTGAATTAAGGAATCTGGTCAAGATGATGCTTGATGCTAAAATGGATCCGGGGTTTTAAAGGTTCAGGCAGTTCACTTACACTGGAAAGGTGGATGGGAGTCAAATAATGAAAAAGAGAAGAAAGACCTGAACTTGAACCTGTTATAATTAGTGATAAATTTCATGACATGAGTTCTAGCAGATCTGATCGAAAATGTATGAAATGTAATGACTTAAATTAAGTTAAGTTTAAGGTGCAAATATACGATACATTTCCCCGAGCGACCAAAGTTTTGGAAGTCAGTCCTCGCAACCACTTTTACCTGCTTTTCCTGTTTGTCTGTGTGACCACGTCACGCGTGTTTACACAACACAAAGGTGAATGGCGATGAATGGGCCTGCATGAATGCGTGCCAAGAAATGCGATAGCCCCTGTGTGTCGTTTGAGGCATTCTGAGTGGCAATATGATCACTTATTTAGAATAAAAACAGGAGAAAATAGAGCACAAGGAAGCTGAACCAGCACACACGTTAAAAAAAGGGCGCTGTAGTATCACCGCCCGGTCGCTAGGTGGCAGCAGAGCGCTGCGCCGCGGTGTTTGTATCTCCGCAGAAGAAGAAGCAGAAGAAGAAGGCTTGTTTGTACACGGAAGCAGGAACCAAACTTCCAACCTGTCGCGTTGCGTTTGTCAGCGCGGATTCTGTGTGAGCTCAGCGAGGAGACTAAAGGATTAAATAGATTTGGATTCCTGTTGTTTTATTTATTGTTTTGTGGAGGACACGATGAGGACGGCTTTCGCGATACTTGTGTGTTTCTGCCTGGTCAATGGTGAGTTTTTGTCTTCTTCGGAGTAATGTTTGTCTTTAATCCATACATTAATAATACATTAGCCGTTTAAGAAAGTCACTATAGGATTATAAGGTGTCTCTTGTTTCTACTGAGACAAAATGTAGCGTAATATCTGGCAAAAATTAGTACATTTGGCATTTTAATAGTTCAATAAATGGAAACACAACGACACATGTACACAAAATACTGATACTTGTACTGGGATGTAAACGGCTCCATCCACATCTACTTACTGGTTCGTGAAGGATCCCATTAAACCCACAACCAGCAGCAGCAGACTATAAATAGCAGCTTAATGACACACAGACAGCCGGTAAGCTGGAGTCACGTCCTGAACCTGTTTGTTTAAGGGTGTCAGAGCAGGCCCTTTGATGATGATTATTGACACAAATGTCACATATAATGTCACATTATAAATTGTATTAATTATTAGCTATATCACATATCCTGTGATATTTATCTGAGGATATTATCTATCTATTAAATCAGAATTATCTTTCTTTTGTGTACCTGTTTCATTTATTTAATATTTAGAAGAAGAAAAAAATCATCTCCAGCATAAATAAAGCTTTTTAATGCTATGATCCAGGGCCCTTTCTAGGAGACGTGCAATAATGCAAAAAAAAAATAAAAAAACGTATGAATGGGTGCCTTGTGTCAGATGGGTCCATTTAATTTACAATCTGATACATTATATGTTACATGCATTATATTAATTCCAGCATACTGTCCTTTATCCGCAGACATTTGACACAAAATAAGGTTCTCTGCTTTAAGGAAGCATCTCAGAAATGGGGAAATGTGTCTTCAGTCGGTCTGTACACCAAACCAGTCCTTCATAAGTGGGTTTACAGTCTGCGTAGGCCGCTTCCTCAACCGTAATGTTCTGGCACTTATTTTATGCACTTTACCTGATTTAATCCAATCATGTAATGACGTTTGCTTAGTTTATTTAATCAGGTGGCTGACGCTGAAGAAAGAGGATATAGCTTACAAGGTGGGGCAGAACAGACAAGATGATAAACTAACACTGAAATGTTTGCTGTGGAAAAAAAGCAAGCACTCGTGGCATAGTGTTATCTCTGATTGTTCATTCATGAGGCCATGCCTTAAGTTCTGCTGGTTAAAACTCTCTAATTTAATGTAATTTTATTTTATTTACACAGCTGAAGATCCCCAGCAGGACAGTGGGAAATCACTTAAACCCACTGAAAAGCAAAGCGTAACAAAACCAGCAGGGTCCAGTGATGTGGGGACGAGTCACGGTGTAGCTGGTAATACTGGGGTGGGAGATCATCCTGATAAAGGAGATGCTAGTGTCAAAGCACCAAAGAATGGACAAGCAGAGGACACTGAAAAAAAGTCTACAGTGAAGCCAAGTACCAAAACGCCAGATCAGACTGAACCAAAGAAACCGGACACAGGAAACATTACACCAGGGGTCACCACGACCCGACCCCCGAAAGAGGAGCCTGTGGATGAAAACAACAGCAAAAAGACAAATGTGAATAATCAAGATAATGGTAAAACCGGTAAAGACCCTGCAAACGGTCACGCTGACAAAGAGAATTCTGAAGTTGAGGAAACCGATGAAGAGTCTACAAAAACACCGACATCTGGCCCAGAAGAGTCAAAAAAAGACAAGAAGCCAGACGTGAAGGCCAACATGGAAGTCAAGCCAGGCGACGACAATGGAAAAGATGTTGTAGCACCTTTAGAGGACAGCGCAGAGATTAAACCACAAATAGAGGCCACCAGCGACGACAAACCAGAAGAACAGGGCTCCGACAAGGACAAACCGCTAGTAGGGGACGGCAAGAACAGAGAAACGGATGTGAAAACTTTGTATGAGCCATCTGATATAAAGGACGAGGCAGAAAGCAGTCATTTCTTCGCCTACCTCGTCTCCACAGCCGTGCTGGTAGCCGTGCTGTACATCACCTACCACAACAAACGCAAGGTACGTCGGCTCTCTGTGAAACTTGACCCAGATTTGCAAATGTCATGTTGGTCTGTGCATTCTTGTTACAAAGGAAGACTGAGGTGGAATATTTGTGTTCTACAGTCTCCACTGTATGCAGTGGAATAGTGACGTTAATCGTGAATTTGTTATACATCATGCACTGTGAGTACTCATCGGAGTGGTTTGACATTTAAGCAACAGCATCTATTTATTCCGTTGCAGGAGGAGATGAGTACTCTGTGGAGTCTCTGGTTTCGTTTTATCCATATTTGTTTCTAGAAAAGGCTTCATATAACAGGAGATGGAAATGTACCAACAAACCTTTTCTCTTTTTCCACAGATTATTGCTTTTGTTCTGGAAGGAAAGAAATCCAGATCCACACGTCGACCCAAATCCACAGAATACCAGAAGCTGGAACAGCATGTGAGTTGATTAGAAAGAAATACATTTTCTATTAAAGATAAAATGCCATTCAACATGGTGCGAGGTTTAAAATCTCTCCGTTTCTCTCCCAGCTGTAGCGTGGAGTCTGGAAGGCGTCGCCTCAAGCAGCTGAAAACACTGAGGGTCATGTGAGAAGAGTGAATGAATGCTGGCAGTAGATTTGTTTTTGTGGTGCGCTCTGCATTGATTTCACCTTGTGTTAAATGGACATTCTTCTATTTTGTACCTTTTTAGATGCTTATCGTATGACTATGCAGATAGACACTGTTGCCTTATTAGTGACATGCAGTGAAGGTAAAATAAGCATGCTGTTCTTTTGCACTTCGTGTCGTAATTCCACTTTTAAGGCTTTAAGGCAATCTTGTAATTTGACCTGACTTAAGGTCCCGGACTCGGGATATTTCAGTAGCAGATGAAAAATATTAGCCAGACTTGTTTGTACAGTACACAAGGGATTGCACTACACACTAAATAAGTCATCTGAATCTTTGTAAAATACTGTCTGTGTACAATTTCTTCGAGGTTGTTTTAAAATGTCTATAAAGTGAGAATCTATCAAGAGTTTAGATGTACAAAAGTATTGCAAAGGGATTGCTGCTCCTGTTCAGAACCACGTGGTGTTGGAATGGATGCAGTGACCTTAATTTTCCACTTCTCAGCCTTTAGGCAGTTATATATTAAGTCAAAATCATTTTGGGAAAATCCGCTGATTTGCTTTCTTGCCGAGAGTGAAGTGAGGAGATCGATTCCACTGTCTAACACTGTTTGCTCTGTCAGCACTTTTAACATAGTTTGCACTGACAGGACTGTAACCGGGAAGCTCCCGATCTTGTATTTATCGGCACCTTAAGGCTACAGCCGGCTGCCGGTAAGAGGAGCCGAGCGTAAGAGGACTGGAAACGAAGGGGCGGGGCTAGTCTGGCTACAGCCAAAGGTAACAAAATCTGCCTTCTAGCACCTTTTCTAAGAGCTCACTAATTAACACTCTTCTCATTAACCCTTGGCAAGAAAGGGAACAATCGTATTTCCCAAAATGTTGACCCTACAGATACAAGCGCCTCTTATTTAATCCAGTCTGAACTTCATGAGGTGGGCTGTTTGGCTGCGCCTCTAACTTCAACCACTTGTTGCTTTGCATTGAAACTCTAGTCTGAAGTCGTGTTGTCGAGCTCCAAAAACTTGTTTGTGTGAGAGGAAGATGGCCAAGTGAACTTTGGGAGGGAAGTACTGGATATAAAAAATGTGACTGATAGACTGACCACTAAAAGTTCATGTGTGTGTTCGTGTTCTGGGATGAGACTTGTGCCAAATTGTTAATGATTTAACTGGAATTCAATGCGTGGTTCTTCGTTTTGTGCCTGTTTTCTTATTTAACGTAATAAATTAAACCTAATTGTTTCTTGGAAGAATCAAACAGATATTCTCATTGTTAAATGTGAAACAGAAAACAGCATTTAATGGATTTAGTCTTTTCGTGAGTGAAATAAGCATCACAAGTAATTATTTCAGTCCGATAGTTAGCACGAAATTAGCATGTTTTCAATATGTTCAATGGACAAATAGCTAAGTAGGAATTTGTATTATTTTGTTCAGGAAAAAAAAATACTCATCCTGTCCTTCAAGTGTTTGTCTGCTGAAACAACTGAGATGAGCAGTGATTCTTCAATTAAAAATAAGCTTTTTGTATTTTCTAGTCTCAAATGAGTTGGATCCTTGATTGCTTTCATTGTCACATCTCATATGCAAAACTAGTTTTCTTAAAAAGTATCAGCAATATACCAAAGTATTTAAAGTAAAAACACTTGTTGAGCATTTAGTTTAGGATTCATTTGTTTTTTGGTAAATACATGTCTGGAAACCCTGAGAATTCTACAGGAAATCACTGTTAGAACTGCTAACAACTCAGACACTTTTAAAAAATAAGTATATGTTCTATATTGTGTTTTCAAAACAGTATTTGAAATGTAGTGGATGTGAAGCCTTTATATTTCTTTAGATGAGTAAACAGCAGTTTATCACTTTTTATGTGATGATATGAAAATGTCATATCACGATTATCCCTGGTCAAAAATAATTGTGATTCCTGATATTATCAGAAAATAAAATTGAGCTTAAAATGCCAAATAGTGGTTTCACTTTACATTTTGTCAAAGAAATATTGTTTTATTACTTCACATAAGACATCTTTTTTTCAGTGAACATCAAACAAATCATCTTAAATAAGATTAATATACAGGGTAAGTAAATAAAAAAACATTTTTTATAAATATTTTTATTTTTTCCCCAAATCACTCAAGACGATATTTACAATTATCACGATAATCAAAATTCACCGTGATAAAATGCTATATACAGTATATTAATCCATTAAGTAACGTCCCCCACAATGCAGTGCGGCGGCCTCCTCCTCACAGTGGCATCATATTCCTGGACTCCTGCTCGTAAAGGTCCGGCAGCTCCCCCATGGAGGAGAACACCATCCGGACGGACGCGGACCCGCGCAGCTCCACCTCGTACCGGATGAGCTGCTTCCAGAAGCCGTTGTTGGGCCTCACCACGGGCCGGCAGGTCCGCACCCAGCCGTGGGCCTCCAGCAGCGACACGCCGCGGTGCTTCATCAGGTAGGCCATGCACAGGGAGGCGGAGCGGCTCACGCCCGCGTTGCAGTGCACCAACGTCCGCCCGCCGAGCTCCGCGGTCCGCTGGATTTTGTCCGCCACCTCGTCGAAGTGGTCGCAGAGAGGGGACGTCGGGGAGTCCGGGACCGGGACGTGGACGTACTCCACCCCGGGGTGAAGAGGGCAGCGGCTCTTGGTCTCGGTGGCGTTAACGATGCAGGTGATCTCGCAGCGGGAGACCCGGGAGGGATCGGCGGCCGCTCGGCCATTACTGAGGTAGAGATGGTCGGTGACCTGGCAGAGACCCGAGAGACCCGCGAGACCCGAGTGACGCATGCGGGACCTGGAGTTCAGCCGTCACGGGGACGTAAACAAAACAAATGACTGAGCAGCCCGCCTCACTATGGCACCCGTTGTACGGCAGCTCGAGAAGGACATATCGGTGTGAGTGCGCGCTCTGTCGCCCCCTGCTGGCTGGAGGTATTTCCAAACTTCTGATGATACAAGCCCTCTGGCGCCACCTTCAGGCCCCAAAATCTAAATCCTTGAACTAATTTTTTATTTACTCAAATGAGCATTATAGCCTCATAAAACACTGACTTTTCCAGTAAAATATGTATTATATTCATTAATCACATTCATATTTCACATATTTATAAATAGTTTACAATTGTATTTATTACAAAGCAGATATGAAAACACTAAAATTAATGTATTTATCACAATGTGAACACGCAGGTATGAAACTTCTAAAATTAAAAAATTCAACCATTAGTTACACTCATTAATTCGATTTTAAATTAATAAATACATCAGTGTTATTGTTCAAAAATAATAATAATAGTGGGCTTCATATGTGTGTGTTAAATCAGCTGCTGGTGATTTTTAAACCAGCAGGTATATGTGTACCAGTATGCCCCTTTAAGTAGACCCGTAGCAGCATCCCTGTCTGCTGGTCTGAGGTGTTTGCTGTGCGCGCGCTGCCGCCTGCAGGCAGCCCTCCTCGGTTGCCCGGGAAACGCAGATGGCGGATGAAGGGCGCGCATACAAAAGACCATAAACCTGTGGCAGCAGCTGGAGACCGAGACCGCTGATTTTAATTCGGGTCCGGCGCAGTCGTCCCGCTCACTCAAAGGCGTCCTCTGTTCTCCGGTAACACCGCCCATCCGCTCCCTTTGTCCCGGGGCTTCTCCTGGGTTTTCCCCCGGACTGCTCTCCCGTCAGTGCGCAGCTGTTGTTGGCACTCCCACATCTGCTGGTCTCGGCTCGGCGGCCATGTAGACTCGGCTCGCGTTAGTGCGCATAGCGTGCGGGTCCAGGGGGGCGAGCAGCTTATTTTTTAATTTTTCTTTTTTACTGCGGGCACAAGGCGTGTTTCTGCGGGGCAGGCGGCTTCCCTTCAGCACGGAGGACGGAGAGGAAGAACGGAAGGAGGAGATCTGTTCGCACCGTTTGATGCAGCGGGACAGGTGCATTGTGGAACCTGAAAAACACTGGTAGGAACAAAAAAAACCTATTTAACCCTTTTTTTAATTTCCCAAATCGAACTAATTAATGTGGATTAATCTGGTGTGGAACTATATCAACATGGACTCATTTAATTCCCTGCAGAGGATGGTGGTGGCCTAGTCTGCCTCCTCAAACCTGCAGGCTTTATGAATATTAAAATATGCTTATTTAGCTTTGAAAAGCTGTTTTTTTTCTGGTGGACACACGCCCGATTATCAAGATGGTTTATTTAATATTGGAGAAATGTGTTGCACAGTATATAGGCCTAATAATCGGTGGTCTTTCATCTCCAGTTTCTACTGTATTTGATCTATTTGGACAAAATAAATACCAGAGAATTGTAACTCAAACCTTAGCTGTGGTCTAAAGTGCTGGTTGTGAGTGTTTCTTTCATTTTTAGGTGAATATAAGACAAAGTGGGTCATTGAATCCTCTAGAAATGAATGCAAAAAAAATCAACCTAGTGAATCATCTGCTGTAAAATGTTCCACTATGCTTTAATTTTTTTGTTTTTAGGTAACCGTGTGATTCGCCTACTAGCTGCTGACCAGTCAGGACACTGGGAGGAACCAAATGGGAACCAACAACCGGACAGGTCATGTGTGCAACCTGGATTCTATTTATCAGAAATCATGAGGGAGGATAGTGTTTTTATTTAATAAATACAATTAAATATTTATTAATGGCAGCCAATCAGATGCAGTATTGGACAGCGGTTAGATAACTAGAGAGTGTGACTTATATCTGTGTCTTTGTCTCAAATAAAAAGCAGCAAGGAGATGAAAAGGGAAAGATCATGTAATCCCGGGGGGGTGGGAGGGACGGGTTGGGTCGCGTCCCACTTTTTTCCTGCTGCTTTGTGTTGTGTGTTCCTCTCCAGTTACACCGAGGAAAGAGCAGAAGCCCCGGATCGTCGCCTGGCGGAACTCCACCTGCACCACCAGCCCCCCTCCATCCACGCTGAGACCGCCTTCCCAGACCGGTACAGGGGTCCCTGTAGATTTACACCCCTTTGACTTTCATTCCCCCTCATATTCACTTTACTCTCGGTGACTTCTTATATAGGCTAGATGAATATAAACTGCAAAAGCCAATTTTTTTTATGGACTCCTATCTCGCCTTTTTTTTTTGCCCACATACAGGATGTGATCCCTGAGTGTGTGTGTGTGTGTGTGTGTGTGTGTGTGTGTGTGTGTGTGTGTGTGTGTGTGTGTGTGTGTGTGTGTGTGTGTGTGTGTGTGTGTGTGTGTGTGTGTGTGTGTGTGTGTGTGTGTGTTAAGCCTCTGGGCTGTAGATAAATGGGGGGGGGAGCAGATAGAAACATGGGAGATTAGTTATGTGTTAAATCGCTGCCATATTTTACGCTATACGGCGATATCCTTTTTTTTTTCTGGAGGATTACGGTTGAGAGGGCGGAGAGATAAACCAAGCAGGAAGTGGAGACCGTGACCAAATCTGATCTAGCTGTAATCAGCTTTTCCCGGATTGGTTATTCAGCGTTATGCAGGATTATGCTGGGAATGAAAATGTTTGCATGGACAACAAAAAAAAACTAGAATGTCAAAGAGTCCGATTGTGTTTTAAAGGTGGAATCAGAGAATCACTTATTCCTGGTTGTATTTCCTGTGCAGTGATCTGTGTGGGACCGCCTTCAGGAGGATCTGAGGCCGAGGGTTTCCCCACCAGGAGAAGACTTCTGCTGCTGTTTGTGTTTATTAAATATTGCATGATGAAATACAGCAGGAAGCCGTGGAACAGGTGGTGCTTTGACTGTGCTCCTTCCTGTTTCTCTCCAATGTGAACACGAATATAGATTCATCATCACTCTCACGTTTTTGTCTGATTAAAAAAAACCCCAACAAAAACAGACCTCTTCAGCCCGTTACCGTGGTTACTCCATCAACCACTTTGTCCCCTTCCCTCCGTAATAGACACTTTAAAATCCAGTTTTTAACGTGAGTTCACTTCTCACGACGCAGGCGTGTGCGTCTACAACACATCCAGAACTGGAAACGTGATATTTTAAAGTTTGTGATGTGAGAAAAAAAAAAAAAGAAAGGAAAATCTGCTGAAGTGTGTGAAAATGACTGTTATTCTCACATTCTGACGGCGTGTGATTCACACAGTATGTTCTCTGTTTGAAACTGCTTCATTTAAATGTGTTTTTTTCCTGCCGTGTGTGTGTGTGAGTGCATGTGTGTGTGCATGTGTGTGTTCCTGTACGTGTGCATGTGTCCGTCGGATACAAGGCGTTTGTGATGGGACTAAAGCTACGAGCTGCTTTTTGCCTCATCGCTGTACATATTTTTTAAAAAATGCCTGAATCTCTCTTCTTTCAGCTCCAGACGGAGGATTTAAAAAAATCTATATTTACAAATGATTCTTAGCATTTGTTGCTGATTCAGTGATGCGGGGCTTCTTGTGATTTTTGACACAAGGATGTTGCTGGAGAACGAGTGGTGTAGTTTATTAAACGCCCCGTCATATTCCAGCAAATGCTAATAATTATGTGTAAATAGTTGTTTTTTTTGTTACCAGGTCTGGATCCTACTAACAGTCTCTAACTAATCTAACAGTACTAATGTCTGCTAACAGATGATTACTAACCTCTCTGAATGCTGATGGCTGGCCTTGTTCTCTTCTAACCGACTAACCCTCTGCTTAAAGCCACACACACACACACACACACACACACACACACACATCCTCCCCTCTCACGATCCTGCAATCCTTCTAGAAAATCACACACCCGAGATGAACCATTGAAGACTGGAAAAAGAGTCGATGAAAACCTGTTAAAGTGAGAAAGCTGAGAAGGGTTTCAGGGTCTCTGGGAAGGGAAGCGTTCTGAACCGCTGGATGAAAAAGAGGAAACAGCTGCTGATGATCATCAAACATGGGTTGACCACATACTTGAGAATCCCCCCCCTATTTGAGATCTGATCCCCCTGTGAAATCACCTTAAATTCACATGTCCTGTAACCTGTGTGTGGTCAACCCTCGCAGGTGATTGGCTCGGCCCTCGACCCCACCTCCCAACGTGTGACGGCGTTGCCACTAACAACGGTGCGGCTGCAAAGACCCACCTGTTGCTCTTACTAACAACTAACCCACTCTAATCAAATGATCCGTCTCTTTGCTCTTCTCGGAGGGAATCAAAGCATCGCCTCGTGGCACTAGTGATGTTGATTAAATTACACGGGAGCTCTTTTTTAAAAACCCAAAACATCTTCTAGTGCCACAGGTGAATATAAAACATCCTCATAAACAAGCTACTAACGGCTCCTTAAGTTAGATTAACAGCTACTAACCAAAGAGCTTTAATTAGCTCCCTGCAAACTAACAAACTAACCCACTAATAAACTAATAACCTAACAAAAACTAACGTGATCACTAACTTTGTGCTGAGTGGCCGAATCAGTGAAGCACCCTGATATTGAGGAGTTGCATCACTTATTGAATGTACTAACAGATTTACTCTTTTTTTAAGAGATACTGATTGTGTGTGTGTGTGTGTGTGTGTTTTCTCAAACAATACATTTGACAAATCAGAGCAGATCATATTTATATTGCAGTTTCACCCAAATGTGTATCAAACAAAGCAAAAGAAACCAACAAAAATGATGTACACAACTATTTTTGTACTTTAATTTATCAGCTGTTTTTATTCATGCCTTTTATAATAAAACATCTAAACAAAACACGTTATTGTATTATCTCTTTTTTCTTCTAGCTAATGACGTGAGTCTAATAGAAAAGTTCCCGTCCAGGCGAGTTCAAACTGCAGATTCTCGTCCAAGAAACGTTCTCTGAACTCAGCCAGGAAATTACCAGGTATTTTATTTCCAAGGCACAGCTAAGTGCCAACTCCAGGAGTGCCATTATCCTAAATAACATCTTTTACGCTCCTGATTGCTGTGATTACGCTGAAGATTGATTACGGTTGCAGCGTGTTCGGCTCAGTCCTGCAGAATACATTTATTAAAAAATAAATATATCTGCTAGTCATCAATAACAGAGATGTTTGGGGTGTTTTTTCTGCTCACAAGCTGTTTTTCCCATGTATTTAATTCTTATTCATGTTTATAGGTGATGCAGTTAAATAACCGTTTATCACCTCTGAATTAATAATGTAAACTCTAATGTTAAAACGCTGTCCTGCTACACGCTGCCAAACACTGAAGGGAGGATTTACATGATTCTCCTGCATGCAGTGTTACAGCAGGGGGCAGCAACTCATCAGAAGATTCTTTTTTTTAATTTATTTTTTTGGTGCAGTGTAAGTACACTATTCCATATATCTGCAGCTCCTGGACACCTGTTTGAAATGGTGAAATTATTTCACTCTATTTATTCTAACTATGCTTCTGATTCACTTTAAACCACATATTAATTACAATAAAGTTTCTTTCAACATAAAGGTGAGACGAGCTTGGTTTCCAGGCAGCAGAATTAATATAAACATCATCACGTGTAAAATATGCACCGTAAAGTGTCTCAACTCTAAAGGAGTGAATTAATTATAAGCACTTTTTCACCATAAAGACAAGTGGGAGACGAGCACACCTCTGTGAATGTATTGTTTGCTTTGAAATGTGTGAGATTTCTGTGTGATACGCCAGATGTTTCCAGTCCAGCTGTTAACTGGATGCTGTGGAAGTCACAACCTCGATCGAGACCCTGAACTCATGTTTGCATCATTCTCTCATAGACTTCCACTTCTTTGTGCAACCGGAGGAGTCGCCCCCTGATGGCCAGCAAAGAGAATGCAAGCAGACACGGAGACATACCAAAGGTTTGTGTTGCACACTGAAACCTCGGTGGACCTTCATTCCATCCTTGTTCTCCTCTTCCTCGTGTCAGACCTTAAGGGGTCTCTGCTCGGCCCCCCCATTCCAGCCCGATGTGATCCAGATGACGGGGGTTCCCGTGGTAGGAGCGGCGGGGCCCGGGGTCTTCATGGGTCAGCTGTAATTCACCACAGAGCTCAGAGAGCACGAGTCCCAACACACAATACCCTCTCAGAACGCCGAGGCTCCACTTAAAGGCTTGAATATCACACGACGGCGGTTCAAAGGCAGGTACGTTGGGATGGAACTGCTCCGCAGCGTTAGTTTAGTTTCAGGGTTCTTTGAAAACACTGATGCATTATGGGAACGTGGATGTGTTGACTGGAGACAGAGAGAAGAAACAGTGGCAGGCTGGAGGAGAAATCATTCCACAATTATCTCATCGACTCCCTATTCCTCACCGACGGTGTATTTCCGGAATGTGTGTGTGTGTGTGTGTGTGTCGTGTGTGTGCGTGTGTGCGTGTGTGTGCGTGTGTGTGTGTGTGTGTGTGTGTGTGTGTGTGTGTGTGTGTGTGTGTGTGAGATCCAGAAGCAGCTCTCTGTGCAACCAGAGCCTCCATCACAGGGAGGATGTCTGCTGAAATAACAGCTCACTGCCTCCAACAGGAATTTGTCTGTAAGCTGTAGGAGGAGGAGGAGGAGAAGATGAAGGAGAAGAAGAAAGATGAAGGGAGGAGGAGGAGAAAAAGACAGATGGAGGAGGAGAAGAAAGATGAAGGGAGGAGGAGGAGGAGGAGAAAAAGACAGATGGAGGAGGAGAAGAAAGATGGCAGAGGAGAAGAAGAAGAAGTAGAAGAGAAAGAAGAAGAAAGATGGAGCAAGAGGAGGAGAAGGAGGAGGAGGAGGAGAAGTGAGCTCGGGAAGTATTTCTCTGTGGCGTCGTAATCAGCAGCGTTCGGCCCTGCAGAGTTTAAAATAGTAAATCCGCTCAAAGACAGTTCAAGGGCTGAATGGAGATTGCTCTCCCTGCAGGTGTGTGTGTGTGTGTGTGTGTGTGTGTGTGTGTGTGTGTGTGTGTGTGTGTGTGTGTGTCTGCTTGTAGTTTGAATGAAGACGTGTAAATCTGGTTATAATGTCGTGGCTATTTCTATTTTCAGGGCATTTATGTCTTATTTAGAGGCCTGTTCTACATGCAGTGATGTGAAGCCGTCCTCTCCATATATGGGCACAGAAAGCAGCGTGATTTAGATGAGATCCTTTATTACTAAATATGCTGGAGACAAATTACACAAAAATGCAAAATGTGCTCACTTTAAATATCATCTCTGGTCGACGCCAGCAGGACTTACGTTACGGAGAAGTTTATTAGCAAAACCTGATTCTGGATCCGTTAGAGAAAAAACTCCAAATTTAAACCCACATTTCACATTTCTTCTTATTTGAGACAGCTGCACATTTCTCTGTGTGTTGTAAACGTTAGCCCCTCGCCAAGCTGCTACGTAGCGCTCACAGGCAGACCTCAGAGCTCGTATTATTTTGGGCCCCAGCACAAGAATGGGAGAGCAGGAATGGTAGCGCAGAGCAGCAGAATTTGGGTCAGGGGTTGCCGGTCTTTAAATGTACAATAGAGGGGCTTTAACACGAGGGGGCAGGGGGAGGTCGGCAGGAATGGTTTGCAGATTTAAACATTCTGAAGAGGGAAAAATCCAACTAATCTCTCCGGCAACAGAAGCCATCTCTGTTTGGCTGAACATGAACCACAAACCCAGGCCGTTCGATGCAGAAGGACCCCGAGGACACTTTCACGTCCTCTCTCTGCTGCTAAAACTTTAAAATCATCCACACATGATCTGGTATCCCGCTCCCCTTCCCCGCCTTTCTTCCACACACTTCTCCCTGTTAATAGTGTGAAAATGGTGATATTCCTAAATGTCTTTTCTCTTCCTCCGCCTGCAGCCAAACATTCAGAGACTAGATAAGCGGACGTCGGAGAGAGAGAGAGGGCCAATCTGTCCTGCTGGCTGGCTGAATGATGGACAGTAATTAAAAGTTAGCTAATAACCTCTTCACACCTGACATTTCAACAGGGAGGTCCTGGACACCATTATCTACATATAGATTAAACAGCGTAATTGGCAGGGAGATAGGGTTAGGAGGATCGGGGAAGGAAAAGGAGACGGAGACAGAGAAGGAGAAAGAAGAAGAAAAAAAAAAAGGCCAGGCCATCGCCCAAACCATTAAGCCGAATGTCTGAGTGACACTCTGATTTTGCTGCTCGCGCTAATGCGACAGGAATTGAGCTGAACTAAAATGCTAAATGAATGAAGCCTATCTCGGCGTGGTTATTACCGGGGCAAACATCGGCCGTGGAAAATAGCTTTAATTTCATAATAATTGCTAGATGGACCCCGACTCGAGACACAAGATGAGGGTGGAGGGAGAGGGAGGGGGGAGGACGAGCAGAAATACTGGATGCTGGTTCGTTGGACCACTCACACACACACACACACACACACTCACACACACACACACACACACACTGCCATTTCCACACTCACTAACGACCGAATTTTTTGCGTCGTTAACGGCGTGGAAATATGAAACCACTTCATTTGGAAACCCAAACAATCCCAGAATGAGTTTCTACTCAGGTTAACACTTTTATAGGTCCCACAGGTTTCCTGTTTAACACTAATAGGCTATTATGCACGGATCACATCATCGCAGTCAACGCTTTCTGATGCCGTTTCGCTAATGAATGTCTCCATTAAGGCTTTTTAAGCCCATTTATTTAAGACTTCGCCATGGTGACGGGGTTGTTTTGGGAAACACACTTTCTTGCCGAGAGTCAGATGAAGAAGATCGACGCTGCTCTTAAACGTTACATTACGATGCTACAGTCGGTTAGCTTAGCTTAGCACGAAGGCTGGAAGCAGGGAGAAACAGCTAGCATAGCTAATCTAATATATTAATGTATACAATATTTTAGTCTTGTTGTCACCAGAAGACTAGTGGTGACTCCAGGAAGTGCAGATATTATATTGTCATTTTTTACACATTAATTTGATTAAACTAAATTGTTAAAGCGTATTAATTAGTCAGCTTAATGGTTGGATGTTTTTAACATTTTGGCGGGAGCAGCCTAGCTGTTTCCCCCTGCTTCCTGTTTTATGCTAAGCTAAAGCTAACCGTCTCCTGGTGTCCGTGCTTTCATCAGATCATTATGTTTCATGTCAGTTTACCATCGCTGCCAAAGTAACAATTCTAGCTAATTTCCTCCAGGTTTGTTTAGAACTTGTTGCAACACAATCGCAGCCTCTTGTGTTGAAATCCTTTCTGAAGCCAGACTGAATTAATGGATCTTTCGCAATAGGATGAGTTCGACGGACGAAGTGAATCTGTCCACGGCGTCGCCGTTGCAGCTCTCCTCGCCTGCGTTAAGTCGGTAGAAAATGATGTAAAACCCTCGAAGAACTGGCTGGAAAAACAGCCATGAAAACAGACTTTTCTGCTTCCTCCGAAATAAATCAAGTTGACGTGAAAACGGAACAATAATGATAAAAGCATGCGGATGCTCGCGGTCCCTAAAGCCATCAAATAGGTAATGGTTACTTAAAACGCTGCCAGGTCACTCCTCTGAGATGAATATGAACCCCTCCACGGCTACAGGAGGGTAATTTAGTCACGTTGGACAGCTTTAGATTTTTTGGGCCTATTATGTTCACTGTCTGAGAAAAGGGCAATTAGTCTACTGCTTGACGCAATTGCTTTTACCTAATAGTTGTTCTTTTCTTTTCTTTTTTTCTCCATGAGCCATTCATCCAGGGATAATAACGCCTCCCCCCAAAAAAGGGTGAAAAAAGGGACAAAAAGCCCAACTCTATGCCTTTCACTGGCAGATAATGGCCACTTAACATATCACACTAAATAAGCACGTTTCCTGGCAGGGTGGTCATCTGTGTTGCTCAGTACATGCAGATAATCTATCTGAAGGAATAGGATTGGCTGGTGACACAACATTTAAAAAAAAAGCACCTTTGTTTTGAATGTTAGAGAAAAGAATGGAAGATAATTACATATTTTTTGTGTCTGCGTCTCGTGACATTGAAGTGGAGCTGGTTTCCAGAACATCCGTCTTCCGTTGGGTGACGTATTTCCGAGTGAAGCGGGACAGACAGGTGGGGACGCCACGTCGGGAGGAATTTTGATTTGATTGTGGAAAAGATTAGCTCGCCGCCTCCTCCTCCAACTCGCCGAAGCTGCAGATTTGATTGATTGATGGATGGATGTCATGGTATTATTGGTAGAAATTGGTTGGGACTCGCTGATGTAAGCACACGTCATATTTAGCTTTCCAGGAAGAAAAATACGAGGAAATGTATTTATGATTTCTCCCCTGCACGTTGTTAAATATACAACATGACATCAGTTCAACTTAAACACAAACTGCTACTTGAAGGATTCACATGTTTTATCTATAAAATTTGTTCTATTATCTATTGTTAGCAACAACCACACACACAGGCGGGTTAAAGGGTTGTGTTTATATATTTATTTAATATATTATTTAAATTACTTTTAAAGACATTATTCCCAGATTTTTTTAAACGTGTTTCTGGATTTTTTGGGGGGATTAAAAGACTATATAACCCAGCTACGGTGCAGTTAACCTCTCCACCACTAGATGTCCCTCTTGCTTCAGTCTGGAGGCCTCCGTTGTTGTGACTGGAGTGTGCATCCCAGCCATCTGTCCATGACTTGTCTATCCAGACCCCGGGTTCATCCATCATGTCCAGCTAGTCTCTCTAAAACCCAAACAAGAAAACATTTCTTTATTCCTCTCGCTTCATCTCCTCCTCTCGCCTCCTTCTCCTCTCACATTCTCCACATTCTCTCCCCCTCTTTCCTGCCTTCGATAAAAAGGATCACTTTTCTGTTTATACAAGGGGATTGGTGTTGTTAACAGGTGTAGGGGTAATGGGATCCCTACTGGCAGCCAGGCACGGCGAAGAGGAGGGTCGCCGCTCACCCTCCTCTTCTCTCACACTCACTCCGCGCCGGCAGATCCTCTTCTGATGGATTGCACCCACCATTCATCTAAATTATGTCACCGGCAATGAGCTATCAGTTCAATCTGGCCCTAAACGAAGCACAGGGTTTGTTTCTGTTGACACTTCCTCAGCATTCACTTCTCCTCCTGATTACTGTCAGGGCCTGTAGCTGTGTGTGTGTGTGTGTGTGTAGGTGTGTGTGTGGCCCTATTTTCACCACCACTTTACAGCCGTTGAGGAGCTGTTATCAGGAGGAGGACTACAGATTGCTTGTTGCATGAACCCCGGACGTCGCCGTGCACGGAGGGCTCGTTAGAGGGAAACTTTATTCAGGGTTCACATCCTTCAGCTCAGAGAGTCCGTCCTCCACTAGAGTTAATCAGGCCTGTTTGACGTGGAAACGACTCAACGGAAAGGTGCTCCTTTTACTCCATCTTAATCCAGTCCAGCCATTTTGGATCCCGTGTTTCTCTTCTCTCCCAGCCTTCCCTCCTCCTCCTCCTCCTCCTCCTCCTCCTCCTTCTCCTCCATGTGTTTAATTCCTTTTTCTCCTGGCGTCCCTTAGAAATACTCCCAGCTGCATAACAGATGTCGAATATCTTTTCTTTCTTTCTTTCTTTCTTTTTTGTATCCTCCTTTCCCTTTATCTATATAACTCCCCGATGGCCATGACGATGACTGAATTCATAATTCTGACCACAACTGCCACACACGAGATACCCGCGAATATAAACCCCAACCACGGTTTGCCATAGAGGCTGAAACATCATTTACATTTATTACAGTTCTGTCTTTTCTCTCTCTGTTTTTTTATTTCACTCGATCCGTCTCTCAAATTTGCAGTTGGCCTGGAGGAATCCCTCCTCCTCCTCCTCCTCCTCCTCCAGCCGATGCTTGGTGACGAGGCGAGTGATGAGCGACCGCAGACAAAGTGAGTTAAAACTGTGAAAAGTTTCTCATTGAGTAAAATTATACCCCGGAGTTTGATTCATTGAGCACAAATTGAGCTGATTATTTGACCATCGTGCTCATTCATCGTGTGAAGCGTGATAATGCGAGGTTAAGTCTCCCCAGATGGTTGAAAAAACCAACACCTCATGGTTCTGACTTCTTAGACGGGGGTTGAGAATAGCAAACAAGCAGGGATTGAGAAAATGAGGAGAAGGCACTTTTTTTTTTTGCTGCTTTTGTGATTCGCTGGTTAATTGAGCCTATCTAACACGTTGTTAGCTTGTTATTTCAGACAAACAACCCAATAAATGTTCCCCAGATTACATTATTACAGTTGTAAAATGTACCCAGGGAATCAGTTCGTCTATATAAAAAACCCCGTGATCATGCCTCCCCCATACTCATTGTTTTTTATTGAGTTCTTCACCCACAGGAGCCAAATATAGAACTGAAGCCGCGCCGATAGGAATAATGTGCAATGCTTATTTTGAACCTACAATCTCAAGTGGTTTTAGAAGATGCACATTTTTACCGATGGCTGACAGCCGGTTCACAAGACTTACAAAAGAAAAAGCCCTTTCACAACATTTGCGTCATTCCTTTGATGTCTAGACATCCTATAGTTCTTTTTTTTCCTAGGAACTAAAAAAAAAAAAAGAAAGAAGATGTGATGGGCGAGGGTGTCATCTCCTCAGAGAGAGGTACTTGACTGAAGTCACTGTGTAGACAGTACAAAGCTCCCGTTGGTCCATATTCATGAAGGTGTATTACTGACATATTTTCTTATGGGAACAAATCACCGGCCGGGTGTGGAGACAGCAGCGGAGGGACCGCCGTCTCGGGAGCTTCGCCGAGTCCGGTCTTTGTGTCGTACGGGGAAGTTCCCGTTGGGCAGGGCAGTTTTCCCGCCTCCCCTCCCTCCCTCCTCCCTCCTCCCTTTTTACGAGAGTCTGCGGGTTGGGTGTGGAGGAGGACGGCAGAGATTAGGGTGACGGAAGGTGAGATGTGAGGGGAACATCAAGGAGGTCGAGCAGCAAAAGTCAAGGAGGCGAGGAGACAGAATGAGGAGCATCTGTTGGGTTTTGCGTAGTCAGCAGTTCCTTGATGGGGCCTCTGGTCCTTTCAGGGTTCAATGTGAAGCTGATGATCTATTTCTGGGAGGATAAGTCATGTGATCTTTTTTTATATTGTGGCCGTAAAAACTACAAACGGTGGCGACAAAAGTATGACATCAGTAAACGTTCAGAAACTCCACGAGGAGCCTCTACAGAGCCCAAAACCAGCGATTAGTCAGTACCATTGGGTGTCGTCGTGATTTCTTGCGACTCCGACGTGATTAATGCAAACGCGTTAACACTTTTAAGTGTTTGCTGACCGCGTGCAAGCGTGTGACCTTACCGACGGCGCTATTGATCACTTACACTGATTGTTTTTTCTTGTGTTTGTTCGGGAGGGGGGTAACCGCTGCTGCTGCTCCGTTATTTTATCCCTTTTTTAACCAATAGTCCTCCTCCTGCAGGATGACATTGAACATGCGCCGAGTCGAGCAGCACACTCGGGAGCGAGGGTTAGCAACAAGTCAATAAGTGAAACACAGCAGAGCAGTGAAGGTTACGGGGGTGTTGTATGCACGCCGACTGCTAAATGTGTGACTACCTGTGTGCATAAGCGCAGCTCGCCCGGCGGAAGGCTTCCGTAGTCGGTTACGAGGCCTCGGTATTCCTCCTCTACCTCATTAGTGCTGATTTACGCCACAGCTAGGTGAAAGCAGGCAGGGTGGACCTCCCACCTCCCCCACGCGCTCCCTTCCTCCCCTCTCCCTCCCCTATCTCTCTCCTTCTCATTCGCCTGCCGCTCACAGACAATGGGGCCCTGGAGAATACCGGCTTGTGCTGAATTATTCAAATCAGCAGTGGCAGCAAGCCGGAGAGCAAAGGAGAGAGGCAAGGAGGTAGAGGAGAGAGAGAGAGAGGTAGAAAGTGAGAGAATGCAGGATGATGGGAGGAGGAGGGAGGAGAGGGAGAGGCATTGTGGAAGTGGTGGTTCTCGTTGTCTCTGCATGCAAATAGCCTTTTGCTCCTCTCTCTCTCCCCCTCTCTATGAGTCACCCCCTGCCCTTCACTGCTTCATTAATACACATCTGTACCCCGGCCCTCCCCTCCGCCTCCCTCTCTCTGCTCTCTCCTAGTGAGGAGGGAGAGAGAAGCAGAGGAGTGGGGGAGGTGGTGGTGGGAGGCGGGGAGGCGCTCGACAGCAGCAGCACGCTGTTGGCAGGAGGAGAATGTGCCGGTAATTAGCCAGCACCGGTACAGATGAAAAAAAAAAGAGAAACCCAGGAAAGAGAAAGGAGGAGAAGAAGAAGAGAAAAGGGGGGGAAAAAAAGAGCAAAGCTCTGAAAACAAGCCTCCTGCCAGGCTAAACTCCCCAGAGGCGAGACCTGGACATGTCGGTGTGCAGTCTGGGAACAAAGGAAGAAGAGGAGAGCTGGGGAAACGATGGGAGGCTGAAGAGTGGGCCCATGACAGCACCTGCAGAGATGGAGAATGTGTGTGTGTTTGTGTGTCAGCATTATTTCCTTGTGATTGTGTTTGCCTCTCAGCCTTCAAATGCACACATTCCAGCTTCATCACCAGGATGTCTGCCTCACACTAACACCTGTGTTTATCTGCCTTATATTCCAAATCATCTTCCTCGCAGTTGCAAAGAGACTTTTCCTGTCGAGACAGAATCCCTCCGACGCCGACGGAATCGTCTCAATCCGCTCCCGAACCCAGCCTCGGCTCCCTTTAATGAGTTAATAATAATAATAATAATCTCTAGAAGAAGAAGAATGTACACCCCGACGGCACGGTTGTCAAAACAGGTTGCTTAGCAACATAATAGTGAGTAATGATCCGTGATGGAGGTGTTATTATTCCCTGCATTCACTCCAAACATGACTCAGCTAATCATCCCGCACCGTTATTGATCATAACACGTATCAGTTTCTAGTCTTGATGTGACTAACGGGGCAGACGGGCGTCTCAAAGGTGCGTCTGATACGAAGAAGGCACTTCATCGCCTGAAGTCGTCCACGGATAATGAACTTAAGTCTAATGTGGAGGTTCTGACCCGTCCTTACTTATTAACTAAGAAGCCAAATTTTACCTCCAGTTTCTTTTTTTTATGCACAGAAGTTCAAGAGACAAAGTGCATGTCTGTGAGAGAGAAGCTGACCCTCCGTCCTTTGCTAGCCTCATTAGTGAGAGGACTTGGTTCATTAAGTGAGTTGAGAGAGAGGCGTGGGCTCACGCTGGGAGGATGTCCCTGTGTTTTTATTCTGTTAATGTCCTGTTTTTCTGTTGCAGACGACGAACAAGACAAAAAAATACCACTTTTTCTGCAGACAAACCTGTTCCGGCATTCACCTCCCAAATCTCCTGCTGGAAGGTTTTCAAAACGGGATTTGTCAGTGAAAATACACGTATTGAACTCCAAATTAAATTTGAATTATGCCGATACTCCGGTTACATGTAACCAATGTTATCTGTCGGTACCGAAAATATTGTCAGCTGGTGGAGATAAAAAAAAGAAAAATCACAAAAGTACAGTTTAAAGGCGCCTCCCCCCTCGCCATCATTGATGTGTGGTGGCCTCATGACTTGGCTCCGGATCGATTCAGCCTTCTGCACCTGAGAGGCGTCGGGCCCGTCCATCCGTGCGAGGCCCCGGGAGAGAGACTGGCTGTGGTTTGATATGCTCCATGCTTCCCTCCATGCAGCAGCCAGCCAGCCAGCCAGCCGGACGACCAGCCAGCCAGCCAGCCGGACGGCCAGCCTGCCCAACGTCCCCACGCACCGCTTGGAGTGTCAGCCCAGTGTGCTCCCCTGGGAGCTGGGCTTGGCAGTGCTGGGTACAGAGCTCAGATGGGCCGTTGATGGGGCCTTCTGGCCGGCAGCCTCACGAGGGCAGGTAGAAAGTGTGAGGGAGACAGGTGTGTTTATGTTCTACTTGTTGCCCCCCTCCCCCCCTCCTACAGAGGCCAGGACAGATGCCCATGCCATTGATTTTGGAGAAGGTAGAGATGGCGAAAACCAGACAAAGGAGGGGAAAAAAACACGGGCGAGAGGGCGAAATGTGATGTGATGGTATGAAAATTGATCTCATAAACTCTGCTCAATAAAAAATCAATGGAGGACTCCTGCAGGATGCCGTTTGTGACAAAGACTTCCCCTCATGCACCCGCGTTCCCCCTGCTAACGTACCCGGCCTGAGGCTAGAAACACATTTCCAGGAAATCCATTTTCACAGCGCTCCCTGGGCCGTTTGGAGGAGTCCCTCCCTCCACAGTCATCACAGCCTTTTTGGAAACCAATATTACGCTATTGAGCTTTGCAGCTTCTAGGTCGACGACTGAAGTGAAGTCGGGTCGTTTGGCTCAGCAGGTCGCAAGGCTTTGAGTAATCAGGGTTTGGGGATTCTAATTAGGACAATTAGGTCCTAATTACAATGTAAACACATTCTGCTGCCAAAACCCTAGACCCCTAGAGTGAGGCCTCTGTACCGGAGCCTCCCATTCTTCTCCGCTGTCTCGAGAACAGCATGGCCCCCGTACTGTACAGTCCTAACACAGATTAAACAGCTATGAAGGACCAGCGACATCAAGTTCACCATGCTCAGGGCAAAGAGTCATCAGCTGTTTAATAATAGATGTTCTCTGATGCTTCACAAAATATGACACCGGAAATGATTCAGCCATATTTTGTTGTTAACGAGTTTTTAACAATTTGTAGATTCAGCATGAAACAAAAATGTAATCATCCATATTATTTACAAATTAAAATAATATTTCATTAAAATGTCCCATGATGTGTCTTTTCATATATTGAATGTGTGTAGTTCAATTGTGGATATAAGTGGAGGATGTGGTAATTGTTTATTATATTATTTCCTGTGACTTTTCTCATGACTTTTGAAAAAGAAGAATGTGTACATGTCGAAAAAAGTCACAAAAAAGTCAGTGTAGCGGGTCGAAAAAACGTACGAAAAAAGTGATAGTATAGTATAGTATGTCGAAAAACGTTTTTAAAAAAAGTCAGTATAGCATGTCGAAAAAAGTCATGAAAAAGTCGGTGTAGTATGTCAAAAAAGTTACGGAAAAAGTCATAGTATAGCACGTCGAAAAAAGTAAAAAAAAGTCATAGTATAGCACGTCGAAAAAAGTAAAAAAAAGTCATAGTATAGCACGTCGAAAAAGTAAAAAAAGTCATAGTATAGCATGTTGAAAAAGTAAAAAAAGTCATAGTATAGTATGTCGAAAAAGTAAAAAATGTCATAGTATAGCATAGGGCTGCACAAAAAATCGTTAAAAAATCGCGATCTCGATTCACACATACACGTGATCTCATTTCTACACACGGCGATTCTGAAGCATTTTATATCTCGAGCTGCATCACAAATGCTCCTATTTCCTTCCGGATTTTTTGAAGCGCCCCCAAACGCAGCACTGCCGCCCCTCAACCTATGGTAAAGCGTCTTTACAACACGTGATTCAGTGGAGGAAGCCGCCTGCAGTTGAGTGTTTGGAAGGTACGTGCGGTGTTTCTCCGCGTCCCATTCATTGCGCCGGGCTCGACTCGCCGCCTCGGGAACGCTCGCGAAAAACCTTCTAAACTGAATGCTGTCGATCTAAAATAAAGACAGATTCAGCAACTGCATAGCTTATTTCTCGCTTAAAATGTTTTCAGAAACACCTTTCGGTGAACTATTTCCGTGAAATAAGAGAAAGTTTCCAAACGAGCCGCCATGTTGGTCTGCGTGAACTCCGGAGCAGACAGGACAGCTGTGGATGCGATCGTCCAATCAGGTGCAGCCATGAAGTGTACGCGTGATTGTATGAAGGAGAGCGCCTGTCAATCATCCTCTAGTGGCAGCCCACCGAGCGTGCAATACTTAAAAATGTTTTTTTTTTTTTTTACTTTTGTAAAAATTACTTATCTTCCAGTGATAGAACTACTACTATGCCTCTGCCAAAGCAACAAACGTTTTTTGTTTTGTTAAAGTTCATCAGTGCAATAAACATTTTGTGGAAAAAAATCGTGCAAGAGAATCGTGATCTCAATTCTAAGCAAAAAAATCGTGATTCACATTTTTTCCAGAATCGTGCAGCCCTAGTATAGCATGTCGAAAAAGTAAAAAAAAAAGTAGTATAGTATGTCGAAAAAGTAAAAAATGTCATAGTATAGCATGTCGAAAAAGTAAAAAATGTCATAGTATAGCATGTCGAAAAAGTAAAAAAAAAGTAGTATAGTATGTCGAAAAAGTAAAAAAAGTCATAGTATAGCACGTCGAAAAAGTTAAAAAAAAAAGTCATAGTATAGCATGTTGAAAAAAGTTAAAAAAAGTCATAGTATAGCATGTTGAAAAAAGTTTAAAAAAAAGTCATAGTATAGCATGTTGAAAAAAGTTTAAAAAAAAGTCATAGTATAGCATGTTGAAAAAAGTTTAAAAAAAGTCATAGTAGGCTATAGCATGTTGAAAAAAGTTTAAAAAAAAAAGTCATAGTATAGCATGTTGAAAAAAGTTAAAAAAAAGTCATAGTATAGCATGTCGAAAAAGTAAAAAAAGTCATAGTATAGCATGTTGAAAAAAGTTTAAAAAAAGTCATAGTATAGCATGTTGAAAAAAGTTTAAAAAAAGTCATAGTATAGCATGTTGAAAAAAGTTTAAAAAAAGTCATAGTATAGCATGTTGAAAAAAGTTTAAAAAAAGTCATAGTATAGCATGTCGAAAAAAGTTTAAAAAAAAGTCATAGTATAGTATGTTGAAAAAAGTAAAAAAAAGTCATAGTATAGCATGTCGAAAAAGTAAAAAAAAGTCGTAGTATAGAATGTTGAAAAAAGTAAAAAAAAAGTCATAGTATAGCATGTCGAAAAAGTAAAAAAAAAGTCATAGTATAGCATGTCGAAAAAGTAAAAAAGTCATAGTATAGCATGTTGAAAAAAGTTAAAAAAAAGTCATAGTATAGTATGTCGAAAAAGTAAAAAAAGTCATAGTATAGCATGTTGAAAAAAGTAAAAAAAAGTCATAGAATAGCATGTTGAAAAAAGTAAAAAAAAAGTCATAGAATAGCATGTCGAAAAAGTAAAAAAAAAGTCATAGTATAGCATGTTGAAAAAGTAAAAAAAGTCATAGTATAGCATGTCGAAAAAGTAAAAAATGTCATAGTATAGCATGTTGAAAAAGTAAAAAAAAGTCATAGTATAGTATGTCGAAAAAGTAAAAAATGTCATAGTATAGCATGTTGAAAAAAGTAAAAAAAAGTCATAGAATAGCATGTTGAAAAAAGTAAAAAAAGTCAAAGTATAGCATGTCGAAAAAGTAAAAAAAGTCATAGTATAGTATGTCGAAAAAGTAAAAAATGTCATAGTATAGCATGTTGAAAAAGTAAAAAATGTCATAGTATAGCATGTTGAAAAAGTAAAAAATGTCATAGTATAGCATGTCGAAAAAGTAAAAAATGTCATAGTATAGCATGTTGAAAAAAGTAAAAAAAAGTCATAGTATAGTATGTCGAAAAAGTAAAAAAAGTCATAGTATAGCATGTTGAAAAAAGTAAAAAAAAAGTCAGAATAGCATGTTGAAAAAAGTAAAAAAAAGTCATAGTATAGCATGTCGAAAAAGTAAAAAAAGTCATAGTATAGTATGTCGAAAAAGTAAAAAAAGTAATTGTATAGCATGTTGAAAAAGTAAAAAAAGTCATAGTATAGCATGTCGAAAAAGTAAAAAATGTCATAGTATAGCATGTTGAAAAAAGTAAAAAAAAGTCATAGAATAGCATGTTGAAAAAAGTAAAAAAAGTCAAAGTATAGCATGTCGAAAAAGTAAAAAAAGTCATAGTATAGTATGTCGAAAAAGTAAAAAATGTCATAGTATAGCATGTCGAAAAAGTAAAAAAAAAGTAGTATCGTATGTCGAGAAAAAAAATATGAATAAAAGTCAGTATTGTATGCTGAAAAAATGTCACAAAAAGTCAGTGTAGAAAGTTGAAAAAAAGGCATAGTGCAGCATGTTGAAAAAAGTTCAGAAAAAAAACAGTGTAGCATGACGAAAAAAGTAATGAAAAAAGTCCAAGTATAGCATGTCGGAAAAAAATACGAAAAAGGTCACTGTAGCACGTCCAAAAATCATCATACTATATTCAGACTTTTTCTGATATTTTATACCATGAATATTTGACCAACACCAACTCGTTAACAACTATGCAAAAAATCATCATCTCATCTGATCCGGCTGCTGCTGTGGAAGACCGAGGCAGAGTGAAGACACAGAGACACCAGACAGGACAGTCCGGGTTTCTCTCCCATCACCTCTGGAGGCTCAGACATGAGAAACAAACAATGAAGGAGCTCCTCGGAGAGAGAGAGAGCAGCGAGGTGACAGGGTGTCAGGGTGCTGTCAGCACCCAGCATCAAGACTCCTACAGCACAGAAAGAAAAGTGGTTTGCTGAGGTCAAAGACCCACCACAAGCTTTTATACCTTTGAGGAGGGGAATATACAGTATATATATATATATATATATATATATATATATATATATATATATATATATATACAGTATATCCTACTCTTCATTATTCTTTCTTCTACTGACTGATATTACATTTGATTATTATTAAGTAAATGCAACGTTCTAAAGCCTGTAAAACGCTCGTCTTCCCCATGAAACTGTTCATGTAAGCAGCAAGACCTTTGTGTTTAATTGTATTGTGTGTTGGGGACCTATCATGGCAGTTTTAAATACAGCAGGGACCCTGGCCGCCCCTCCACCACCACATAAGCACTCTAATTGTCACGCCACTTCCCATTACACATGTCATTCCTCATGCCACGCTCCCGTGCCCAAAGCCAGCTGCTCCGAAGGGCCTGGAAGGCAAGGACAGGGCAAGGTGTCACTGCTTCCATGTATTCATGTCACTTAAACTTTGCATTGAAATTCATCGTTTTGTGAAAGATTTTGTGTTTTATTTGTGTTTTTTCATTTGAAGTTTCAGTTATTTTAGTTGTGTGTGTGTTTTTTAATTGTTCACACCCTCATTATAAATACAACTTCACAAGGATCACATATTCTCCAGGTTTCACAGAGGAAAAATATAATCACTGTTGGTTCTGAGCCTCTGGGAGGGGGGGGGGGGGGGGGGGCACTGTTAAGTACACGAGGAATACATTTTACAGCTTGATATTAGACAGCTTTTTGTTCTGTCTCATTACCTTGGCAAATGTAATCTAGGACTCAAAAAGACTCCCATTCCTTTGGAGAGCTCTGCCCCCCCCCCCTTGTGGTAGTATTTCCCCCGTGCCCTCCTTTCCTTTCTGAGAATAGCTGGACCTGACAAGTCCTCCGCCCCCCCAACCTGCCACCGCTCGGATAGAGCAGGAACTATATTCGGCAAATGAGGCAGCGAGCGGAGGCCGCGGTTGACTGGTCCAAGGTTAAGGCGTCCGGGGGAGTGGGAGGGAAGGACCCAGAAGCACCGTGAAAGTGAGACCTGCCTAGCAGGAAGTGAGATCTCATAGCCGCCATGATGTCACTTCCTGTTGGGCAGGTCTTGTGGAGCGACCTGCGATGTTGTTGTCGAAGCCGAGAGGCCGGTCTGAAGGAACGGGAGGTCTGTGGTGTTCCACGGAGGTGAGGAAACATGAAATATACAAAGACACAGAAATGCATACATGGATACATTCAAAGGGTTGAATCATATCTCAGTTTCTTTGTTATTTCCATTCACCTTTTAGGGACATTTAACCTCAACAACACAGAAATAACGTGGCAAATAAAAGCACCTGTCTTTATGTGTAACACAACCGACAATCACACTTTAATAAAGTTTATATAGTTATATAGTATGAGTTAAGAGGGGGGGTGAGGTGTTACGTTTAAACATTGGAACAGAAAAAAAATCTTGAGCTGCATAGGATTAAATGAGGAGTTAAAATTGTATTTTTCAAAAATAAAAAAGCAGCAATACATTTTTTTTTTTTGCAAAGTTTGTTACATATTGACATGAGAGATACAGGAAAAAAAGAAATGTCCACAAGCCTCTAGGTGTCCGTTACAATTTTTGATATTGCTTAGAAATACACACCAGAGGTTATATTTTTCATACGTGGTGAGTTAATATACTCATACACTTCTTCCTTCTTTGTTGTAAAAAAACACTTTTGTTTCGACCATCATCATCAGTTATCATGAAAATATAGTGTTTTTTTACAACAAAGAAGGAACTGTATTTGGGCGATACTGAACCCTGAAATGCATGTGTGTGTGTGTGTGTGTGTGTGTGTGTGAGCATTTACATTAAATCCTGATGGGCAGGTTGGCACCTTGCATGGAAGCCTCTGCCATCAGTGTATGAATGTGTGTGTGTGTGTGTGTTGACATGTATTGTAAAAGGCTTGAAGTGGTTGGAAGAGTAAAAAAGCTTTATATAAATGTAAGTCCATGTATAATTTACTAATACCCCCCAACCTTTACATTCAAGGTTCTGCTTTTCAGCATTCGAGTGGAATGGTGTGGATTTGATGCTGAATCCTCGGGCGGTTTGAAGACAGCAGTAACTGCTTGTCACCAGGAAACCGGCTCTGCGTGGTCGTGTGGTTAACTTTTCCTTTCATTTCCTCCACGTCCCAGTTGTTTTTGATTTCTCAGTGAGGTCATGAAGAAAAAAAACCCGGATGGTTTAAAGTATTTATGCAATTAAACATTTATCCAAACAAAAGAGTTAGTCTGTATTTTATTAGGCAGAAACAGCAATGCATTGATTTTTAAGATGAGGCATCCATTTGTCACGTCTTTATGGTTCAAGGCGTTTGAGTGAGGTCGATGACTCCGCAGTCATGTTGTTCTGGTTTGAGCAGCTGAGCTCATCCTCGTCATTTACATGCCTTTTGTGTACAGCATGTTGATTTAATTCTGCTTTTAATTCAATAAACAGTAACGCTGGAAAAACAAGGACCGGCGCTGCCAACCCGCCTGCAGCCGGACATAAACTTTTATTCATCTGAATAATCATCTACGAATCACGCTTCATAAAACAAATAGTCGTTGTGGAAGACATAAAGAGGTTTTTTTTTTTTGAAGAACGTGGAGTAAGAGCTAGTGGAAGAGGAGGAGATGCGGGTCGCCTTGTGTGCAGAGCCTCTTCCTGTGCCGCTTCCTCTTTTATGGTCTGACCTTTCTCTTAATTGGCTGCCATGTCTTTACACTGAGATTCTGTTGGTCTCCCAGCCAAGTAATTTCTCCCCCTCTCCCAGCTAAAGCGTCTTCCTCTGACCCATAAATTGGAAGTGCGTTAACCTTTCCTGAGTGCTCACTTTATAGTGCTCTCTTTATTCTTTTAGTATGCAGATCAGATGGATTTTTTCACATTTTCAGAAAAAAAAGGGAAAAAGTTACCGCTATCACTCACACTCGCTTTCTGTTCGATTCCTTTCATTCTTCTTCATGTGTGAGAGCGCGTGATAAATGAGAGAAATTATGTTAGTTTGCTCACTAAAGTTAATATCTTTAAAACATGACTTCATAAAGGACACCTGTGTTATTGTAGTGTAATGGGAATTTTGGATGTCTGTAATTTATTATCAGAATATTTGTCAGGTCAGACGTCGATCCGCATCTCCTTTCTGACTGTTATGCTATGACGAAAATTAATGCCTGTTTGTCGATGATATGAACATGAGTGCCACATTGACATAAGATAATTTCAGGACTATGACGCCTGTGTTCTGTGAATCTTGACCTTGCCTGTACATCTTGTCTTTGTAAGATAGGACATGATCCGTCCTTTGGTTCCTCCTCCTTAAAAGGGAGATTGCTGTTGGACTCAGGGTCGTTCCTGCTGATTCTGGACCTTTGCATCAGAAGGCAGGGGTGAACAGTACTTTCTTCTGCAGATGAGAATACTTAGTGGAATAAACCTCGGAGAAAAAGCTGATCCTGGTTGTTGATCTTTATTGGGCAGATTCATTTTTCCACAACAGTAGTTATTGCCAAGAGATGAAGAAAAATCCTCGTTAGGAATTCACCCAAATCAGCAGGTCATAACATTCAGAAACACACGCCTCAAACAATCATTATCAGAAATGATGATTTCATCCAGCCATCTATAAAGGAATCTAAAAAATATCTATAAAAGCCAATAACGTGTGCATTAATCAACCGTCTATTAGGCTAAACAAGGTTCATAATATATCTGTGTGTGTGTGTGTGTGTGTGCTCGGGGTGTAATATACTTGATGTATTGATATGTTTATTTCAATTTATTTCAAGACCTCATCCAGCGACTCTGACCCCGAAATCAATACCTTCATTTATGGTCCAGCACCTTCAATCAATCGGGCCCCGTCTCCCCTCCACGATGGACTGCCTCTGACTGGACACATGTAAGCAGAGCTCCACAAGACTTTTTTATCCTCCCTCCTCTTCCCTCTCTGCTGGCTGCCTTCTGTGTCGCTGTGCAGTGGGAGGTAACCGGTCACTCAAATCCCCAGATTGGCTGCCGGCCGTCCTCCTCCGGGTTCTCACCTCCATGGCTGGCAGCGACGCGGCTCTGATGCATCATAAACAAAGCACACGGAGAGAAGCACATGCTGGACAAATGCAAACGGCCTTCAGTTCCGTCACCAGCTTCTTCTCTGGACTCTGGCGTTTGTTATGGAGCTGTAGAAATGTATAATCTGCATTGTGAAAGCCATTTAACCTCCTTTTTTTAGAAAAGCATACGTTGTGGGGGAAGCCGGGAGGTTTTTCTCCTTTAGAAAAAATACATAAAAAGCATGCATGAGCTGGCAGTATTGCTCAAACAGCCCTTTTTGCCTCCTCTGGATTTATTAGCCAATTTCCACTACCATTGTCTTTCACTTCAATCTCAGAAGTGAGGGTGCAAGCGGGTAGAATATAGGGCCGCAATCATCCGAGTGTGCGGCGACCAAAAAAACCTCGCACCTGGAACTCAATAGATATTCATGAACATTCTCGTATTTAGAGAAGGAAATAACTTAATACCGACAGTGTCGATGGAATAATAGCCATTTCCTGCCTGACTTGCAGCCCCCTCAGAAAATGAGATTGCGCCGGGCCGTCATTTTTCTTATCTGCTGGGTGTTTCCACGCAGCGGTCTATGGCTGCCGCTATGCTCCCTGCATCTGCAATGAGGGGGGGATAGAGAGAGGTGACAGGAATAGAGGAGGGCGAGAGAGAACGAGCGTGACACAGGGAGAGAGAGAGAGAGAGAGAGATGGGTCGGCTTCAGGAAGGGGTTTGTTGTCAGACTTTTTTTCCTGTGAGTAAAAATGGAGGTTAAAGTGAAAATAAAAACATATAATAGAATCATAATAAGACGCCAGCATATTTTTCCCTTCATCCCACCCTAAACAGACCTCCTGGGATTTAGTGTCAACAGGACACAAGTGTACCAGAAACCCAGAGATGCTGGTCTGCGGGCCGAGCCAAGGCAAATATTTCATTCACACCGTGATTTAGATCGATTACTTCTGCGGAGGGAACAAGAGCGTCCACTAAGGAAGAGAAAAAACACCAAGAAGAGAGTGAGGAAAAAGAAGATAGAAGAGGAAATTGAGTGACGTGAAAGGATGCCTGACCTGAGAGACAAAGGAATCTTTCAAACTATTCCTTACCATTACTCGGCCTGTCACGAAATCCCCACCGCCATCGCTCTTATAAATTAACCATCTCACAGAGCAGCTCAATCCTGCAACCCTCCCTCTCCCTCTCTCTTCCTCTACAATTAGGTTTCTCCTCTTTGTAAAGCCCTCCTTATCTCTCTGCTGTTACTCAGGCCTTCATCAGCACAAACATACATCACCATTGTTCCAATTCTCATTCAGGCCTTCGTCCTGACGAGTGAGCAGCATTCGTCATGAGTTAGGAGAGGAGAGGTTTTACATTCTGGTGAGGGCTTCTTGCTACGAGGGGAAAACCTCCGTAACATTTGGAGCTATAAGACGATGCTTTTTTTATTTTATTGTAAGAAGACAAACTCCAGACTTCATTTAAAAGTTCATCTTGGCCTGACATGTCAACATTAGTGCTCACATAACAAGGATGCACCGGACTCCCCCTGAGTCAGTGAGTTGGAGGACCAAAATCCAAGACCGGGAGTCTGAGCTCCGGCCTTTTCGGTGTCTCTTTGCCGGGAAACTTAGACGGCAGTCTGAGGAGGAAAGTCTTGCTATTTTTGGCCGAGTTGAAAGACGGCTCTCTGTGGGCTGCTTTGTGAGAAAGAGAGGGATGTGTTTTTTCTTCAGAGTTGCATTAAAAGGGGGGCCGAGACACTGAACAAGTGTGGGGGAGTGTTGGAAGGGTTCGGGGGAGTCGGGTGGAGGTGGGGTGTTTAAATTAATTTGATCTGGGATGCCTCAGAGACGTGGCCGGCGTGAGCTCGCCACGCACCCGGACAGGAACCTGAGCAGATTGCGCCGCTGCTTTGTATTCCACATTAATTGGCCTCTGAAGATCGACCCTCCGGCCCTCACAACACTACTGATGCACGCTTTCCTCCCCTCAATTAAAAGTGTGTACCTCTCCTCCTCCTCCTCCTCCACACTCACGGTGACTCCTCACTCCCCTTGTTACCCAGAATAAAGTGGGCCTTCACATCAGGGATGTGGGGGGGAATCAGAGGCAGGAGGAGGAGTTACATAAACCATCAGCCTGAGTCCTTAATTGCACTTAAAAGATGAGGTTTACAATTAGTTTAATGGACTAATAGTTTGGTGGGCAGTTTACAGCTCCACCTGTGACTCACAAGACATTATTACCCCGGAAACCCTCCCTCGATACCCCCACAGCAGCAGAATGGTCCGATCCCTCAGACGAGGAGAAGTGAGGAACGTTGTCTGTCTCGAAGTAAAAATAGTAAACTGACATATTTTAGAAGTTTTGAGGGGTGGGGGGGGGGAGTAAAAAATGTAGGATGAATCTATTTATTGAACAAAGGACGGCAAAACACCACAACAAACAAACATCTCGACATGGGAGTCAGGAGACGTGGAAGCGTTCTCGGAGGAGGATCGCCCCTGCGGACGACAAATGCCAAAACAACTCTGACAGAGAAAGAAAGGAGGGAAATACGAGTGAACAGAAGGAACAACAATTATTTATGTAAATAATGTGCCATTGCTGCTTATAATTAGAAGGAAAATTAAGCAGAAAAGAAAAGAGGGGTGGTGGTGGGGGGGGGGACATCATGCATGTCACCCAAACTAATTTTTTCTCATGCAAATTAACAATGGAAATTATAAATGGAAATGGTGTTGTTGTGATCGAGGGAGAGAAACAGAGAGCGAGAGAGCACTGAGCTCCATGTTTTTCCTCTTCCTCCTCTTCTTCACTCTGGAATTCATTATCTGGTGAGCCGAGCGGAGGCAGATGTAGTTTGACACAAAGGGGGAAGTCGAGGAAAAGAAGTCGGGATCAGCCTGAAAAGTATATCATTGTTTAACTGCAATCATCACTGTATCAGTTATTATACCTTCATGTGTCTTTGAGGGGATTAAACCAACACACATGACTCACTATTCTATGTAGCAGGAAGTATGTGTCTCCTTCCGGCCCTTCAGAATAAAAGCTGGTCCATAACACCACCGATCAGATGTGCCGACACAGCTATCAGACTCTAACCCCCCCCCCAGTGAGAGGTGCTGGTTTCAGGGACTATAAAGGCGGCGTGGATGAGGGTGTGATAACTGTGAAAGCCTGTCTACATGCGTCTGCCTGTCTCTCTCTCACCAACCTGGCGCTCACAGCGACCTGCTTTCTGCCTCCTCCTCCTCCTCCCTCCTCCCTGTCGCTGGGAAGTGTTTTTTTTTTTTTTTTTTTAAAGGAGTCGGGATCAAATGAAGTCGGAAAACGCCTGTCTTGGCGTTCATCTGACAGCCCTGCAATCCTGAACCCTTTTAAAAGAGGGCGCAGAGAGAAAAGAGGGAGTGAAAATAGGACATGTTTCGCACAATTTATGCAGCGTTAATTTCCAGCCCCCGCGTCGACTGTTTACAGAGTCCTGCATCTCAAACCTCCGTCTCTTGTTCTCTTTTTTTCCTTCTCCCTATCTCTCAAACCGCAATCCCTCCTTTACTTTTTCCTCCCACCCCTCTCTCACTTTTTGTGGCTTATGTTATTCTGATCCCCCCCCTCCCCCTCCCCTTTAAGTCTTTTTGTGTCACTAGTGAGGATGCTCTCCCTTGGGGTGGCTAAATTTACATCTCTCCATATGACAAACACAAACAAAGAAGCAAATAAATCAAATGGTGAGGGAGAAGAGAGAGGAAGAAGGGAGGAGGAGGAGGAGGAGGCCGCTGTGCGTGTTTATCTCCTTCAGAACATATATATGAATATAAGAGTGTTATATTGATAACCTGTGAAGAGATCGTGGCTGTGCAGCACCAATAAATACTTATATTAAATAGAAAAAGTACCTCCGTTACAACCCAAACACCAGAAAATAAGATTACATTTTTGAAAAAATTAAATATAAAGAAGTTTCAAATAGACGTGTGGTTGTTTTAAAGGCCTTGAGGAACACCAGCACAGCGTCAGCTGTCATCCCTCCCCAGGGACCAGCTGCATCCAGGTTGGATATATATATATATATATATATATATCATGTGTGAGTCTAGAGAGAAACTAACCCCCATCAACGCTGCCACACTCATCCAGCGGCTCAGTTTACCATAAAACTTCACTTATGAAAATGCATGCGGCGGAAGCAAAGCTCCCAAAGAATCAAGTTGTGCTTAGTTGCTGTTTTCCTTGGTAAGAATGTACATATATGGATGTACGGGGCTTCACGACAATGCACTGTACCTTCAGAGCCTCCTCCTCCTCCCTGCTTCCATATGTGAATATTGAGATAAGCATCGGGTGGGGGGCTTCTGTAGAAGAAGGAACAAGGGGGGGGATGAGGCTTGATCGGTCCAAAAGAAGAGTGTGTGTGTGTGTGTCAGTGCTTGTGACAAGCAGAGGGAGCCCTGCTGCGTCTCAGCGCGTCCTCTCTGATACATTATTAATTAGGTGGCGTTTAGAGTAACGAGCAGAGTATTTGAGCCTCCCCCCCCCTCGCCCCGCCCCCCCTCGGTGACACGCTCCCTGGGAATCCTGCTGCGTTCCTGCAGATCAGAGGAAAAAGAGACGTTCCGACAACCGCCATCACCTCCATGCAGGAGTACAGGAGACAGGAAGTACCACGGCCCCTCCTGCTGCATCTGTGAGTCACGTGATACGCCGGTCCACTCGTCGTGTTACAACAAACATCCAGATGTAAGACAACTAATAAGTTCTAATAACTAACTTTACTTTATTTGATTTATTTGAATATTATATTGCAAGAGTGGAGGTTCTCGGATACATAAATGTGACTTAGCATGGAAGGTTTAGGTGATTATTTTCTCTTGTAAAGTTACAGCATATCAGTGCAATTTCTACCATAACATTCAAATAAGGTTTACACGAAAACGCTTCAATAATATGACATTTGCTCTTCATATTGTTATAATTTCACTATTAATGTGTGATTTCATATAAATTGAAGTAGACTGTTGATGTTGTTCATGAAGGAGTCTGCGTTCCCTTAATGTCAGAGAGAATGGACAAAAGCCTATAACAATAACACCCAAATACAGCAATATCCCGTTAATGGACTAGTTTTAAAATGAACAACATACCATGCATAATAACTGCATAACCTGCACATACTTTTCTATTGCAACATTTCCCAGTATAACTTATGTTTCCACGTTGTATAGCCGTATGTTACCGAGTCCTTGCTACTGGAAGTAGCCACGTCCCCACATTCACGTTGGACCACAACTTACCTGCGATATCACAGACATCCAACGTTACTTTCTCCCTGATAAAGTGTCTTTGCCAGCGTGACGGTGTGTTTGTGATGCTGGGAAACCGGTGGGCGAGTTGTGGCACTTAGAGGATCAACAGCATGGTAATGAGGCAGAGATCTTCCTCTCCCTCCTCCTCCTCCTCCTGATAAATGAAGATTGGACTGTGCATATGCTTTTTCCTTTTATTATACACTTCTCCCTTTGATAAATAATGCAAATGCAAACCTTCACCCACCAATTCAATCCTCCTGCATCTTCTCTCTCTGCCGTTAGCTCTGCTATTGTTTTGCATGATTTTATATTTTTGGGTCGTCACCCCCCCCATCCCTCCTCCTCCCCCTGCTCACATTATACTCATCTTTTTCCGCTATTACTGTCTGACTAATTCAATAATTTTCTCCCCCTTTTGTCTCCCCCCCCCGATGCCTCGTCTGCCCTTCAAATCTTCTGGGTCTCTGTTGTCTGCCTCATTACTGACTGCTCAGCCATTTGATTTTCTGAAACGGCTGTGCAGCCACGCCAGAACCCTCTCATCCCTGTTATTGTCCACACACACACACACACACAGAAACACATAAAGACACAAACAGCCTTTCCATTTTCCCCTGATATGATGCGTGCAGCGATCGGTGAGTATGTGGTGTTTCTGTGTTTCTTCGCCCCCGAACGCCGGACAGTGTTAGAGTGCGGCATCGCGTGGTGGTGACAGCTAAGATTTAGCTTTTATTTTTCCAGGGCTACTCAGCAGAATGTAAAAAGTGCCTCCATAAAGAAGTGCATCGCCGAGCGACTGCCTGTGATTCCACACCACAGTCGGCGATGACACCGCCATTCCTCTCGGTGACGGATGAACTGTTGCGTCCTCCCAGCGCTCACTCAGGTTATGGATGTCGTAGGTACGGAGGCCGCGATGCCGGGGCCAGGCTTTTTCTACGCTGGGTTCCATCCATAGGCAGGAAAACAAAGCAGGAAATGACTCAAAGGTGAAAGGTGATTCTGAGGATCCCATTTGTTTGTTTTTCTTTTTTTTGCTTTCCTTTTTAATGCTCATACGCTTTATTTAGTTTGTATTATTATTATTTTTTTAACATGTTCAATAAAGAATTAAATAAATTTAAAAAATGTGATATTAAATTGGCACAAAATGAACATAAAAAGATGTTTTGTACGACGGCGTTTTAGGGCCACGCGGAAAAAAAAAAAAAAAAAAAAAAAAACAGCTGAGAGAGGGGGGCAATATTTAGAGAAAAAAAAGTTGCAAATTTGCTACTTTATTACGATGCTAACAACATCTATGCTAGCTAACTTCTCATGAATGTACGCATTTATTTTCCGTGGGACAACGCCTCGTCCTTAGAGTGATGATGTTGATGGTTATTGTTGGCTTTATTAATATGGACGAAACTTTGCTACTTTATAAAACTCTTTTTAAAGTAGCAAATCTGCAACTTTATAAACTCGCAAACTTTTTTCTCTGAATATTGTCCCCCTCTTCCGGTTCAGTTTTTTGTTTTTGTTTTCCTACAGTGGCCCTAACCCGCCGTCGTCGTCTCACCGCCAACACCGTGGATCCACTAGCGTGTGCTTGAAATATTACCGGATCGTCCTTCCCCTCGTTCCCTGAGTGATCGGCTGTCATCTTTTTCCGCACCTTGCTTTGTTTTCCTTTTCTGTGATTGAATCAGAATACAAATTAGGCTGGAGTGATTGAGCAGTGAAGCGCCGGTTTGGAGGCCTCCCGTCTCCCCCGGTGACAGATGTGACCCGGGGAATCTCACCGCTATCTGTCTGCTGTGAGATTTAACCCAATGCTTTAAAAACATTAAATTCAAAGACGTTAAAGTGGCGATACACATATTTATATTCATTACCTATTTATAATTCCACTCCCACACACACACACACACATGCAACCTGCACAAACCGCCACATCCAGACTATTCATTATCTCCCCCCCTGGAGCGGTCCAGAGGGGCAAACTGTGTGGCCACTGCAAGCCAAACATGTTTGGAGGCTGCAGGCCAGAGCCAAATGGGCCAAGCACCTGCCCTAGGTGTCAACAGGGCCCCTTGGCCCCGAGTGCCAGGCATCCTCCTGAAAGAGGAAGGAGATGGAGAGCCAGATAGAAAGCCATCTCATTACCTACTCCCCGGGGCTGCAGCTAAGCAGGGGATGGAGGGTGTGAGGGGCCATGTCACCTCTGTGGATGGCCCTCCTGAACTGCGGTTAATTGAAATCTGATATATCTGAGTCCCTACTTGGCGCCAAACCAGTCAAACAGCAGGGCCGGGTCTCATCCTGCCAAGTGGAGGCTGGAAGAAGAAAAGAAAAAAAACTGGAAAGAGCTCCATCGTTCACTTTTTTCTTCCCCCAGCTCACTGTCTCTTCTGCAGTCATGCAATCCACAGCGTTATTGATTTGTTGGCGAGCTGTGAACGCGCTCCATCATTGGCGGTGCTCCTGGACGGTAACAGCTGATCACACGGCAGCAGTTTGATGCTAACTCGGTGTACCGGGCCGCCCGACCTTGGCTGAGACACACAATGTGAGGCGAGAAGCTCCGGCTTCGCTCACAGAGGTGGACGGCCACGTGGGAATACAGGCGGTGAAGACGCATCCACACAAAGAGCTGTTTAACTGTCCAGAGGTCCTCTGGGTGCTCCACCTTTCACTTTACCCTTTTAATATTTCATATCCTGGCCCCGGCCGCGCTCCGGCCAAATGCCTCTGTCCGGGGTTGCTGGAATATGGATGAGAGTGCACATTTACCCATTTACCTGGATGTCAGTCGGAGGCAGCTCTAAACAATACACCTCCTCCCCTCCACCGTAACCTCACCTCTGCTCACCTCGCCGGGCCCAGAGCTCGCTTGTTACCGAGGAGGAGGAGGAGGAGGAGAGGAGGGATCGAAGGCAGAGGAAAATAGAGAGAAAAATCCTACAAACAGGAGCCCTGGGACTCGGAGGAGGGAGAGGAGGGCACCGAGGAACTGGAATGTACATTTATTTTAGAGCTGGGACTACAACTTTACATATTATAGTTATATTTTTAAAAAGTGCTGTGTCTAGTTGGGGCCACTGGTAACGTTTAATATTTCGTTGGGATGTTAACAGTTTCACCAAAAAGACATCTCTACTCTAAACTTTCATTTAAATGACTGTTTAAGGTTAAACTCGTCCACGTTTTACAAAACAGTGATGTTTTGGAGTGGATTTTCAAATTAAAAGCTTGTGTCTTAGCTGTTTGGAGGGTGAACAATGAGATACAATTAGGGTGGATTGCATGTATGCATCATTTCCTGTGGCGATCTGATCCAGTACAGGGGATGACAGACTCACTAACAATAAAAACTATATAGAGATGAGTAAATACAAAAAAGTGTCTTTTGAAGAAATAATTCTATAAAAAAGCCTTTATTTAGCTAATGATACTTGATATCTTTACTAAAGTAATGCAGGACTTTTTTCACTTAATGTAGTATTTTTCAAACATTTATTATTGCTATTTTTAATGATCTTCACATACCGTAAGACCCGAACATCTCACTAATTGCACATATAGAGTTTGGAGATTGGGCAGCCACCGCCAAGACTTGGCTTAATGCAATTAGACTGTGGTTTAATTGTTCTTTAATATCTATGGATAAAGCCAATGTGTTACATAGAGTAATTACGGCTAATGACTGCAGCGGAGGGAAAGGGAGCAGAAAGTGTGTGTGTGTGTGTGTGTGTGTTGAAAGAAACCAGCGAATTCATTTTTGTCTAATAGACCTTTTGTTGAATTGGTTCCGTCCGCATGTGATAAGGGTGTTAAAAATTAATGATTTATAACTATTGAGCCAGCAATCACATTTTAATTAGGCGGTAATTTATGATAATTTGTCTTCTTTCATAGCAGAACAGTTAATAATTGTTAATTAGCCGTTGATGATTTGTCCTTTGAACATATACCCTAATGGCCAATCCTCGGCCTATATGCAAGGACCTCGGCGAGAGGGAGAGTAGCGCTTAAACACATGTGAGGAGACGAGACGTGGAGAGAATATAGAAATATTAGACAAAAACAGAAAACAGCAACATGTCACGTCCATCTGTACCATCTCTGATATTGGCAGCAGATATTTTCACATTACCAGGCTGGCTGTGCTCGGCTGCCAAGTCCGTCCGTCCATCTCGCCGTGCCAAGCCGGCAAACACGGAGAACGGAGTCAAGAACGCCGTCCAGCAGAAGTTCTCGCCAAGTGGAGGGAAACGTAAAGAGTCGGGGAGGAGGAAGGAAAAAGGAAAAAGGAGGGGAGCGTACTTTTCTCTGGTCCTTTCTAAAAACAACTGGTATTTGTTTAACAATTTGGAGTGGCTGAAATCGTCTGTGCGTCGACGTCGCTGGCTTTAGATTTTGACCCCGGGCTGCGTTTTGGACTCTAAGTGCTAGCAGACTGCCGGGGCTTTCCATCCCACGCTGCACTCTTTTTATTTGCCCGTCTTCATTCCTGCACTTTGCTGTCTCCCCAATCAACCTCAGACCTTTCATAAATCCCAACCCTTCCACTTCCACCAGGATTCTGAGTGGAATAAAGATGGGAACATATATTTAATATCGTTTTCGGGAGGAGAGGGGGTCTGCAGGATGAAAAGCAGCGAGATGAAGTGGAGCTAACCCCCTTTAAACCCTGGTACTGATTTGAACTATCCATTCCACCATGTCGGAGTCTTCAAAGAGGGCCGAGGCCGACAGAAGGGTGTTTAAAACGCCCGCGACAATCAGGGAAGTCTGCAGATGTGAAATAAATGTGGGTTCCTTTGTTCGATAAGTCAAATACATCTTTAAGATATTTATCATCAGGTTTTAAAATTAATAACAGCGTTTTTTTCCTAGTTTCATATATAAATGTACCCATCTTGGACATCTCCTTTTGATTAAAATATCTCTCTGCAGTTGTTGCTCATAATGCGCTGCAGATTGCTGTTATGTGACGGAGCAGCGTTATTCTAAAAGAGGACTGGATGCAAAGCTGCTGGGATCAAAGACACACAACTCTCCTTCTTCTCTGTTCTTCAGGCCTCGGCACACCAAGGCCATATGTTTAAAAAACACTTCATATTCACTTGTTGACTCATAAACTTACATCCATCATAAAGTTTCCATAACAGCTTATATTCTGTGTTTTATCGTCAGAGATGTTTGACCACCATATAAGACTTTATTAGCCACCGGTGGGGAAATATACAAATTAATTTCAATTAAAATTAATGCAATTACAAACACATCCTGATAAGCTGATAAAGAATACAGAAATTCAGGATTTAAAGACAGATTGGGGCCGGTCGTAAGAACAAAGAGACGTACCATTATGAAAGATTAGACAGCAGCGATTGTGCTCCGAGAGGCTAAATGTTAGCTTCGTGCTAACGCCATTCATTCATCATCTCCGTTCACGTCAAACAACAAGGTTTCTCACAGCGTGCCAACTTAAATAAAAATCATCCTCCGTTTATTCAAATGTGTCGGTTTTATTCCATCTTCACACACTCCCACCTTGTCCTCCCCATTTCTCTCTCTCTCTCACACACACACACACACACACACACACACACCTGTTAAATTACATTTATAAATGTGCGATCCTTCCACTTGTGACCCGTTCACTCCCTTCATAGTGCCCTTCTGTGATGTCACCACTCAGCAGGGGAGGACAGCAGCATCCATTCAGACAATTATTTTAATGTATTCACGTCGGAGAGTATTTTCTGCTAACGCACCCTCCCGTGTGTTTGTTGCCGTCTTCACTTACACACTTTAGCGTCGTTGTTGGTTAAAAACCAGACTTATAATTACATCGTGACGTCCGCGGCGTTGGCGGCAAAAACAGGAAGCAACCGTTCAGATATTATTTTCTATTCAAGCAAAGTCCAAGTTTTATAAATATTTATTTACATTTAAAAAGAAAAACTCTGCCCGCACCGGTTCATCTTTCCCAGAATGAGGGAATAAATTACTTCCATAAAATGCTTCTTTATAAAAGAAAAATTGATATTTACATAACTTTTCAAGTTGTGTTTGAACCCTTTGACCCGCTGTTCCTCGAGGTCGCCGTCGTGGGTAAAAAAAAAAAGTGAATTTATTTGCACGAGGGTAATTACAGCGACTCGGCTAAGTGTTGTCACATGACGTGCTTTATGGAGCATCTTTTTTTTGTGGCCCGGGTTTTGAAGGCCTACCATAACCCCTGAGCAGCACGACGGCGAAGGCAGCTGCTAATTAAATCAATACGAGATAATGAAGTGCAATTAAGAGGCGGTGGCCGGGACCCGATCCTTCGCCGTGAGCGCCGTTTCCCCCCCGACTTCCCTCCGGCTCCTGCCTCTTTAGAACCTGTTAGTCGTTTCCCACTTTCCAGGAGCCACAATCCCCACAGCAACCGTTTGGAGGAGTGATCACTGAGCTCCCCGCGGCTGCCAACGCATTCTCACACTCAAACAGTGTTCTGCTCTCCATTTATCCTCACCTAGCTCTCCGAGCACGGAGCCCCTCCTCCCCTCCTCCCCCCCCGTCCTCCTCCCCCCTCCTCTGAATCATTCTCCAGTTTCTCACATTTACACCTCTGCCTCTTATTGCTTCTTCTTTTTCTCTCCTCGCCCGGCACCTCGTACGCCGTTCTGCCTTCAGAATTTGTACTCGAAGAAGTCGGGATGAAGTGAGAATTTTTTGTGTTAATAAGACACAACACCTGTTCTAAAGTGATATATTCGGTTTGTGCTTTGCCTAAATTACAGATTTATGAATTGTGCAAATACTTTACCACTGAGCTTGCTCCCTTGGAATGAAGCCTCCCAATGAAATCTATCATTATAATTACTATTACGTTATATTACCACTGTATTATCTCCTGGGTTTTACCACCGGAGTCTTTAAAAGGCACCAGATGGCACTATTTAGCTTTCACATGGTGCATAAAGAACTCCAGCATCTCAGTAGTGGTTTTCCTCTGATGCAGAGCTCCAGCACCAGCACCAGCAGCAGCAGCAGCTTCCTCCCTGAGGTCACCGGTCACGGTTGACCTCCGCCTGTTGCCGGATCGCGTCGGACTAACGCGAGGCGTTCCCGCGCGAAAAGCAACTCGGGAGAATTCAGCTTCCTGCAGCCGAAACATCGGTGTCACACGATAGAAATGTCAGAGTCGTATATCAGAGATCCGCTGCCAATCTCTTAGATATTTACCGCATAAAATGAGCTGAAAAGTCAACAAACATATTCGGATAGATGGAGGGGCTGAGGGGGGAGGAGGGGTTGGGTTGCTCTTCATCAGGTCTGTCTTCATGCTTCCCTTTGGCATCAGGAGCACTTAGCACCGGCATCTTCAGCGCCGCGCCTGGTGACGTCTAATGGGCTTTTAAGAGCTTCGCGAGGGGACTATTTGTGTACCATCAGTGGGAGCCTGTGATCGCGATGTGACAACAGTATTTTAAGCTAGCTCGGCGGCGGCGGAGGATGAGTACCCTGAGCCGTGGCTTTCCCCAGGGGAGCGTAAGCTACCGAGATCTGACGGCTCAACTTCTCTCCCACTTTCCAACTCAGGTGTCTGTTTCCCAGCGAGACAACTGAAAAAAAAAGAAAAAAAAAAGAAGTCTTGATTCCTTCCCTTTTGCAACAGAAAAATTGCATGTTTGTGAAGAAATAGAGCGACTAAACAGGGCGTTTTTCGACACCCGCTCCGCAGGAGGAGGGGAACTTTTGATTTGTTGCAGGGAGATGTTTGGTTTTCTCCCCAGAGACATAGGAGTCACACGCGTTTTATTTCAGGATGGAAATTGTTGCCTGTTTGTGGGTAAAGCTCGTGTTGCTCGGGGACTTTGTGCCATGAAGAGGCGTTTTTACAGGCGAGCCGGCCCGCGGTGACCTCACGTTCACCGAGGTCACACCACCTTAACAAGCTCAAGTTTAACATCAGGAAATGCAGAACAATATACAGAATACAGTTCAAAGAACACTTCGACTCTTTGGCTTTTACATTTGCTATTTTCTGGTTTTGTCTAAGCTCTGTATTGTGTGTTTGGACTGTCTTTATAGTTTACTACCTGACTTTGTTGTTCTCCTCGTCTCAACGAGACCTTTGTTTTGTGGTCTAGCACAAAAACACGGGTCTGCAGGTGAAAGTGTAGCGTATCACGATGTAAAAGAACAATGTTCAGGAAGTCACATTGAATAAAGGTAAGTTACCAGTTACTACAAACCTGCTTCTGAGAGAAACGTTACTAAAAGAAGGTAAATCCTTGAAATTGGACCAAAGTACAGCTGACTACAGAACCGTCTTTTCCCATCATTTTATAGTTTTTACAAATATTAGTTTTTTTTACTTCTTCTATAAAAGCCATGGGGTATGAACATGTGGTACTGGCATTTAAAAAATAAATGTACTATTTTGATATTGTTGTGTTTCTGAGAGATTGTAAATCATCGGTCGTATGTTTCTTCCACGACTGCATTCAAATGAGTTTGTTATGTTTCTGCATCCTCATAAATCTAGAAAGAAAAAAGACATTAAAAACTACAAAGCTCTTTCACAAAAAGAGTTACATGTAAAAGCTTGAAACATATGACTGCAAGAGCATTTTTATTCCATTGTAATAACAACAATAAATAAAAAACATTAAAGGAAACGTATGCAGCTCTCAGTGCCAACGTCCATTTAAACAATATACTGGTAATGGAACCAGATGTTCAGCCTGTTGGTGATGGATTTAACCTCCCCTGACCTTGAAGAAGTGACTATATTTACTGACCTGCCATATTCTTATTATTTTGACCAACTTCACACTGAACTCAGTGATTCTTGGTGGCCGAGTCGTTGCTTCCCAGCAGCCCATAAACGTCACTTCCCCCCAGCAAGCACGCCGCACGCCTTCCTTCTAATTACTGCTAATGCGTCTCGGTGGAGACGCCTCGGCGAAGTCAGTGGACTCCGCACAATAACGGGATGGAAAAGAGTAATTAGATGTGTGCATGAGAACTGTATATGTCAAATACTATAAAAGGAAACAATTAGCAGGAGTAGGGGGGGTATAACAGGACGCTCTAATTGTTTTTCTCTCCTGTTGGTTATAATAAAGTAAAATATTCCATCACACCTAACTGGTCTCTTTGCATAATGAATTCCTTGGAGGAGTTGAGCGGAGTGGAGTGAGGAGTGGGCCTGAGCCGGGTCCGTGATAAGTGCCAATCAATTATTATCTCCGGCATTACTTCATCAATGGAGAGCGCTGCGGGGAAGGGGGAGGGGCTGGCGAGATGGAATCTGGCATGCTGTAAGCCTCTCAATCACTCATGTGTGCTCAAACACCATCTATCTGAACAACTTCTACCAGCTTTTTAAAGATTTTTTATTAAATTAAGCCTGTTTGCTCTCTCAATGAACGTTTGAATAACACACTTCAGCATGTTTCTCCTTATAAAAGTGCAACAGGAAATAGGATAATTATCTTGGCATCCTTTTTGGGTTTTTTTTTTGTTTGTTGATATAAGACAAAATCTAATGACTTGTTAAGATGATGTTCTTTTTCTTTTTCTGGCGTAAAGTTTATAAGAATAGCAACCCGAGGCAGAAAAGGGAGGAGAGAGATGGGAGGGAGATTAGGGATGGAGAGTGTGGGGTGTTATCTCAGCTGTGAATGAGACAATATAATTATGATATGGAAATGATGCTGAAAAGAGGAGAAGTTGAGCAGACTGGAGTTTATCTTGTTAGGACGCCACTCGGCCCCACCAACTCCAATATCAATTACCAGCGTCTCAATAACAATTACCAAATAATTGATCTATTTGGGATTCTATTCTCTTCTACAGTACTAATATTCTAAACTTGAAATCAATTTGCCGCGCCCCTGGAAAATATCTAAATGAGTTTCGATGCCATCCGTGCATTGTTTACTCCGGTGGAAAGCCGATAAACGCTGATGTGTGATTGGTGAGACGTTGGTGAGACGAAGCTGCTGCTGCAGAGTTTCTTTCAACTTCTCCCACCGGAGAGAACTTTTGGCTAAGTGTGTGCACGGAATACACAAATAGTTCTCCTCTCGCTCGATTATTGGAGAACAAATTCAAACTCTTTTCACCCTGCGTTTTAAACACACACACACACACACACACACACACACACACACACACACACGTGGAGTGAATCTGCCATTTAATAATTATGAGGCGTAAAATCCTTGCCGACGGCGAGCATACTGAAGGATGTAATTATGACCTCTTTCAGAGGGCCCACGCTCGGTGGCGATGCCTACGTTTCCACCCAGAGAGAGAGAGAGAGAGAGAGAGAGAGAGTGTGTGTGTGTGTGTGTGAGAGAGAGAGAGAGAGAGAGAGAGAGAGAGAGAGAAAACTCCCAAGGAATGACGGGAAAAACGTGCCCTTCATTGCAATTAAGGACAATAATTCTCTGCAAGAAAATTGTTTCAATTGCTTTTCAGCCCAGGAGCAAAATGGCATTGATGGGGGTGATGGTTTGAAATGGGGGTGACGGCGGGATGAGGAGTGACATTTTAAGATGGTGGAACTGTCGGTTAAGTGTGTGTTAGGAATTTAACTGTGAGAGGTTACGCAGGAATGGTATAGAAACGTGGAAAAAGTCCATGTAAGTTAAATAAAAATGTGTATGGACATGATACATGTATCCTTCAGGCGGGGCCGGGCAGTAAAAAGTAGAGGATGTGTCATCCAGTCTGTTCCTGTGTTTCAATTATACATTTATAAATTCAGAGCTACTCTCTCCTTCACAACGGGTTTCTGTCAGCTGTTCTTTTTACTGCTTACTTTAATTGGAAACTGGGGTGAAAAAATGTTTTTAAAGAGATTTTTTTTCAAAAATATACTTATGTTTTGAACATAAAGATGAATGCTTAACAAAAAAAAGAAGAAGAAGAAGCCACAGAAGCTCTTATTTTGCATAGCAGATGTCTGACTAGATCATCCGGTGCTGCTCTCGTATCACGGGAAGGAAAAAAATATCTTTTTGCTGCTGCATAACAAGTGTTGTTTAGTGACAGTGTGAGGATGAAGGCAGATAGCAAGTAGTGCACATGCATCCACTGATAAATAATGATGGGAAAGATATGTATATGTATATGTATATAAAAGCATCTCCTCCAGAGCCAGAGCACTGTGATTTACCCCGACCTTTGGCCCCGCTCTACAAGGAGAATTTCCTTGAAAGATCAATACAGTATTACATATTTATTATGACACAAACGACTGCAAATTCAATCTGGAAATGATCAGGCAGTGAGGCAGATTGGATATAAATAACAATAATATTTCATTGTGTAATTTTGTGAGGTCCATGCTGTTAAATAACGTTATTTACTGTCATCAAGTCGTGTTTTTAGACCGGCAGCAACTTTAGTAAACGAGCTACAATAAACAGCTGGATTGGCAAAAAGGCACCTGGTTTAATATGAAGTTGGAACTTTGCTTTCTATATTTAAGTAGAATGATCCAACGGGGAAATGTGTTTTCAAGACTTTCAAATCTAAATGTTAGCTACGTGTCTGGATTAACAGAGGCATCGTTTCTGAATGGACACATTTGAAAATATGCATTTTGAAATGAATATCTGTGTCGCAATGGTTTGGATATGAAAACTTGGGCACGTAAAACTCACTGAACTCTGCTGTAGAGGTTAGTGATTTGGGTAAAGACTCCTTGATTTCATTTTTGTATGCCGATACCATTTTCCCCTCCCGATACTGATTCCGATACTCGGCCGATACCAAGTACCGATAAACCGCCGACATGAAGCGCTAACATTAGCTCCTTTTTTGTCAGGTGATCAATTCTTCTTCGCCCCTCTAAAACAGCAGCTGCTGATGGCAGCACAGCGCCACTGCTTTAAGAGCGGCAAAGAAGAACTGTGTCAAAGCTAACGGAGCTAACCAGTGAATAAATTCCTATTTTTAATAAATGACGTGGTCGGATCGGTGCCTGGACTCCAGTACTCGCTGATACCGATGCCAGCATTTTCTGCAGTATCGGAGGCATTTCTGATACTGGTATCAGAATCGGAACAACTCTAGTCAAAAGGGTTGATTGTTGATGATCCAAAGTTCAGGCCTGCTATCTTTACGACATGATGGCGAGGACAGCTGGACTCGGAGAGGGGGGCAGGGGGATCCGGACGCCGTGTTTGTGTACAGTATGAAATCCTGCGGTGGGATCAGGTCTGTGGTAGCTGGCGGAACAAAGGTCTGAACGAGGAGAAATGGGCACCGGGGGGAAATGGAAAGCAGCTTGAGAGGAGGGAGGCGTGCACACACGTGCGCTGGCTGTTTACATTGGGCCGGGACGCTACACGCCGATGCATTCCAGCGCTCATGGTGGGCTCACCAGATCCGGATCCATGTTTTCACGCTTGACTTTTCATTACCTAAATGTGTGCACGTGTGTGTGTGTGGGATTGGTGATATGTAAAAGCACGAAGCTGGCTGGTTTCTAAGCAGGGAATATTTATGAATCCATCCTTTTTTCCCCTCCTCTTTGTTTCCAGGCCATTATCATACACCTTTGCATGTCTGTCAGTGTTGGTGGGGATTTGACAGGTAGAGGGACCGCCGCGGGGGTCACACACATCCCAGGTCCCCCCTCCGCTGTCTCTAAACAGTTAACACGGCTCTCGTCCGCCGCCGCCGCCGCGGCGGGGTCCGCCGTCTTCGCCGCAATCAAAATTCACAAGAAAATGGAATCCTTTATATGCAAAACAAACAATGCGGAGGAAATAAAACATTCAGCCAAGCTGTCAGGTCCTTTCAAGAATCAATACGAGGCCTTTCATCTGCGTCCCAACCTCTTCCTCGTAATTATCATTCATATTTTATGCCCCCCCCCCCCCCTCTATGCCTGCTCACACACAAACATACAATGTTCCACACACACACACATATGCAGACAATAAAAACACTACTTTGCATAAATCCTTATAATGTGCCTGTAATTATAATGCAATGCTAATTTCCGACAATTTAAGTTTTGTCACATTGGGTTCATTATAAGGCAACGTGTGTTGATTTCAAACCTCGGCTGTGTTTGTGTTGAGGCCGACAGTACATATACCGTATATATTATATATAAATATATATATATATAGAGAGAGAGAGCAGAGGGAGGGCGGGCGAGCAGCGTCCAGTCAGACGCCTTGATCAGGATTAAAGTGTTGTCAGTGACAGAGTGACGTGCCCTTGAACAGAATCGCCCTTAAAGTGTCCTGTCATCACATTCCTGCCGCCCATTATTAGGGCCGGGGGCCTCCGGGACGACAGAGAGTGATCGGGCGAAGCCTTCCCTCCCCTCACCAGACATGAGACCCCCCACCCACCTCTGTGATACCAGACAAAAGATAAAAAGCATAGAGAACAGATGAGGTCTTATTGGTCCCCGTGGCAGAGATGGTTATAAAACGGTGAAGAGGACCCGAGCTGCTGTGTGGAGTAACCGGTGGACAGCCGGGCGTTCCAGCTTTCACACATGACGAGTGGTGCAGGAATGAGTCCTCCAAACCCGACATGAGTCAGGATTTCTTCTTGGTGTTTGGTAACGCGAGCTTCAGATATTTTAATGTTTACTTTCACGATATAAAATATGCCTCACCTGAATCTCGAACGAGCCTAGAGACTCAGCTGAG